>JBBPBX010000888.1:24018-59601 GCA_038048925.1 Garcialebias charrua
GCAGCTCTACCAACTGAGCATCGTGCTGCCCACAGTCATTGATGTTGATCTTGTGCTCACTGATGATGGAATGATTATGACTCTGTGGTATATTGTGCAGAATCATAGGATAATTCAGTAAAACACAGACAGGGTTTACGCCAACAGTTAATGCCAAGGTTTGAAATAAATGTGACCCAGTGTGCACTGCTCCAAGTTTTTGTTGAAGATGACCACTACACCCATTTTTTAGCTTGTTGTCTGTATAACTGGCTGAGTTAGAGCCAATTTTGTGTTTACTAATGATGCTCGGCTGTGGACCGACCCAATTGTAGATGTACGTCCAACGATTACTCCAAAAGTTTCACTAAAACCTTGGCCTTCAGCCGTGGACAATAATGAAACAAAGAGTGGAAACAGTTTCCTGACCCTCCACCCTCCTGTTGGCCTTCTTCAAATCATCTCTCCTCTTTTCACTGTAAACTCTGAACAAAGAGCTTCTTCTCAAACGGCCTCCTTCTTGTTTTGTTATGGTGATATACTGTAATAGTTTGTGTTTCTTTGCCACTGATTGTCCCTCATGTACCAGGATCTCCGATCTCTCATTGTCAGAAAGGAAACAACGCAACACAACTAACACCAACAGTTCACGGTGCTTGAATTATTTCTGGGAGGTTGTTCCTCAGGGTCAGGGGAAAGAAGGGAGGTGGGGGTTCTCAGGAAAAAGGTGGAAAACAATCAGAGGATGTATAATGATAACAGCGCTGTCGCTCTCAGCCTCACGTGCACTCACTCACAGAAACTGCAAACGTGTGTAACACCGTCACCCAACTGAACCAACATGATGTCAGCTGTGAACATGGCCCAAACCAGACTGCTGTTAGTGGGGGTGAGGGGTGAGAACGTAACCAGACTGACTCCAACAGTTTTGCCAACAATCCCTGACACGTCTACTTTTTCAGCAACAGTCCACTGTGTTGTGAGGAATAGAAACCATTTGTGATATCTTTATTTTGTATTGAAAGTTTTTTGAACATTTGTGGTAAACTCCTGTGTTAAAACACAGAAGCTACAGTTAAAGGCCGAGCACTCCTGGGTGGAATGCATGTCACCTTTCAGTCCTGAGTTTAGACTGAGGGTATCTTCTGCTGGGAAAGGATGGAGATGTAGCTGTTCTGGTCAAACCTTGAAAATGATGTCATGCATGATCTCAGGACCCCACTCTGGATGTGTGGCTCTAAGTCCCGCCTATCTCATGTCCTTACAATGTCCATAGACTTTTTTTTTTTACTTTTATTGAATGACTGTGACAATCTACACCAACATATGATTGTATTGATGTTCACTAAAAGAGATCAATTTGAGTTTGTTTCTATTTTCAGCACCTCGCTCCCGTTCCAGAAGTGTAATTCTGCACCTGAGCAGGCAGGAAGAGGCCAGATTTGATGTAAACACCAGAACAAACAAGCACAGCAGATAATACTGGTAATTAAGTTGGTTCTGGTAGCACAACAACTTCAGAACCAATCCCCACAGGCTAACATGTGCAGCATCCAGATTTCCATCCTTAAACACAGCATGCTGTGTGTGACATCACGTCTTCTTCTGTGGGTCATTTCAGAACCGTGGACTGTTCTGATGGAGGTCAGGTTTAAACTGGAATCTAAACATCAAATCTTAGCTTTAAGACCTGCAGGGTGAACATAGCTCCAGATGCCTTCCAGCTGCCTCAGTCTTTATGGACCAAGGTGACATGGGAAGTTGATGTAAACCCACTGCTGTAACAGTTATGAGCCATCAATCAAGGCACTGACAGAGCTGTAAAAGTCGGCATGTGAGAAGGTAAGTTAGAGATTTGAGGCTCAAGGATGTGATGTAGTGATGATACAGTTTGTGTGACCACCTGGTCATGGTATTTACGTAAAACCACAATAAATCATTTTTATTAAAGTGGAAAAGATTGATGGTCAATGATGATGCACAGAAACTTAGCATTTATTTAAAAAATAATAAATCACAAAGAGGATTGTTAACCAAAGCTACCATGATACAGTTCAAGCTGCTGCTGTTTGTTTTCAAAGCTCTGAATGGACTCGCACCTCTCTACATCTCAGAACTTTTGAAAGTCCATCAGCCCGGCAGAGCTTTACGATCTGCCAGTCAACACCTGCTGGAGGTGCCTCGCTCAAGGTACAAACAATGGGGAGACCGGTCATTTTCTGTTGCCGGCCCAAAAGCCTGGAACAGTCTCCCCCTTGAGCTGCGTGCCACCTCTGATCTGACTCTGTTCAAAACCAGACTGAAGACCCACTTGTTCAAAAAAGCTTTCAGTGTGTAACTTTTATTACTTTTGGTATTTTAGTATGTAGCATTTTTATTTCCACTGCCTCCTTTTATTGCTGCTGTTTTTATTTTTATTTTCACTGATTTATTGTACCTGTTTTTATATTTTCTATCCTGTTAAGCACCTTGGTCAATGCAAGGCATTGTAGGAAGGTGCTATACAAATAAAGTTTATTATTATTATTATTATTATTATTATTATATGAGGGGAAAACCAACGTAATTCACATCGATGCAGCTGAGTTTTGTTACATGTTTTTCTTTATTTATGTTATTATTATTTTTTTCCCCACAAAGTTTGCTCTTTGAAAGCTTTCATCCATGCCAGACATGTTTGGCTCCATCAGTGAGTTGTCATTGATCTGTAGCAGCTAAAGACAGACTGGTATCTGTGAACATTTTGTGGAAGTGCCTGAAGACAAAGATCATCTTGTGTTGAGAAATGATGGAGTTGAAGCCGTTTTAGTTCAACCCTAAAAATAAAATTACTGTTCACTTAATGCAGACTTCTCAGGGCAATTAGACAATTTTGAAGCCAATAGAATTAGGTTAGAACTTTTTATATTAATGTTTTTTTTTCCACAGTGCAAGACAGAACATCCAAACAGAATCAACGTATTTCTGATGAACTTGCAGCCAAGAAAAGATCAAGTATTTGACTGAAACTAATGTGCATCAAAGCAGCTGAAAGTCTGAATACAATGGATGTTTATTTTTTTCATGGTTTTCCCTCCATATTTCTGATGGCTGCGGACACATCTGAATGTGTCACTCCTCTAGTGGTGACATGAAAACACAAAGGAGACTTAAGGTTTTGAGTTAATCTCAGTGAACCTGATAATGGACCCTCTACCTCACATGGAGGAATTGTTTAAACTGTCAGTCTGATCCCACACATCCAGGTTGATTGAAGCTCAACTGACCACCAGCTGCCTCTGCACCCTGAAGTCTTACTGCATTCTTAACACTAGGGGGACTGTAGCGTCCGCGGAAACTCAATAACCACACTGTGTCGCTTCGTTGCACCAAACTTTACTGAACTCAAAACTCCCCTCACCCTCACCTTTACCCATGCCGTAAAGCATCTCTTAAAGGCACAGTAACATGTCGTAACAAACAGTGCACAACATTACAGGCCCAACAAACACACTAAACACTGTGATTTCTGAACACAACATTTCCCCCCCTTCACCCCCTTGAAAACATAATACTTTGCAAAGAATAACAGATCAAACTGGACTCAATAAAATGCAGATTAATAGATCTTTAGTAACACAATCACCCTGTCACATAGTCCCCAAGCCAGACAGGCGGGACCCTCAGTCTCCGGGGCCGTGCTGGCTGCTGAGTGGAGTCGGGCAAAGCTGGTGGAGTATCCCCCACCCGAATAGTCATTGGCCTAGGCTGCCAACCCAGTGCCGTTGCTGGGGCCAGCGGTAAAGCAGATGCTGGTGGGGCGATGACCCTGTGCAGACGATTTGCGTGCCAACGACCCCCATTTTCCAGTCTGTATGTGGCCGGCCCCAATTGCTTAACCACCCGCAGTGGCTCTGACCAGAATGATTTCAGTTTATTTCTCCGATGAAGCCGTTTGATCCTGACCCAATCCCCTGCAGCCAGTGAGGGGGTCTGCACTCGGTGCGTGGCATCAAACCTCTCTTTCATCCGGGCCTGCGAACCCTTCACCTGAGCTCTGGCTTTCTGGAGCTCTGGGCTCCCACGTGCAGGAGCTGGCTCAGCTCTCAGACAGTCCAGGGGTTGCTTCAGTTCGCGCCCGATCATTAACATCGCCGGTGAAACTCCTGTGGTGGAATGCTTGGATGCCCGGATGGTCAAGAGGGTTTGGTTGAGAGCGTCGCTGAAGGTTCTCCCCTCCTCCAGACAGGCTCTGAGTCCATTTTTGAGAGTTTCATTGAGTCGTTCCACACCACCATTGCTCTCTGGGTGATAAACTGCTGTCCTGATGTGCCTGATGGAGCGTAGTGTGAGGAACTCTGTGAACTCTGCTGAGGTGAACTGGGCCCCATTATCCGTTGTAACAACACTGGGAAGGCCCCAGCGTCCAAACAGGTTGTCCAGGCAGTCTATGATGGTGTGTGCAGTGATGGAGCTCAGTTGGCAAACCTCAGGCCACTTCGAGTGAAGATCATGAACCACCAGCAGGTAGCGGGTGTGAGCAGGTGCCCCATGAAGTTCCCCACAGATGTCGACCTGAATATGTTCCCAAGGTGAAGGTGGCCAAGTAAATGGTAAATGGAGCTTATTTATATAGCGCTTTTCAGCCCCCTGTGAGGAGCCCCAAAGCGCTTTACAATACCAGCCATCCACCCATTCATACACACATTCATACACCGGTAGTGGTAGCCTGCCTTGCAAGGCGCCATCCAGACCTACCGGGAGCAACTCGGGGTTAAGTGTCTTGCCCAGGGACACAACGACACATGGTGAGCGGACGCGGGATTCGAACCTCCAACCTTCCGATCGGGGGATGACTGCCATTACCACTGTGCCACGGCCGACCAAGGGGTCGGGGTGAGAGGGGCTGTGGCAGGCTGGCCAGTTTTCCCACTCAAAAGGCAGCAGGCGCAGTTACGCACCAGCTCCTCAACATCAGAGTCTATACAGGGCCACCACACTGTATCACGGCAGCGCTGCTTCACCTTGACCACCCCCAGGTGCCCCTCGTGCGCCATATGCAGTACCTTGGCCCTGAGGGTTTCTGGAATGACTGCCCGGTGACCACGAGCTAGGCACACCGCCCCCCAGCAGGAGAGTTCGTTGCGGAAACGGTAGTAGGGAAGCACCCTGTCATCCACTTGGGCAGGCCAGCCATCCTGCACATAGGTACGGAGCAGTGTGAGTGCCTCATCTGCAGCTGAGGCCTTCTGCAGCTCTGTCAGGGTAACTGTTGAACTAAGGGGTCCATGCAGGACTTGAACCCAATCTTCATCGTTCTCTGTCTGGTGTTGCTCCGCCCGTCTCCTTTGTCACTGACACCGCTCCTGACAAGAGATCGGCCACCGTGTTGGCCCGCCCAGGCATAAACTCTAGGCTGAAATTGTACTGATTTAGCCTGTCAGCCCACCTCAGGAGTCTCATGGGCCTGTGCCCAGAGCCTTGGGTCGCCAACAGTGCCGTTAGCGCCAGGTGGTCTGTGCAGATGGTGAACGGTCTGCCATAGAGATAGACATGCCAGCGTTCACATGCCCACAGGCAGGCTAGGGCCTCCCGCTCCCCCACAGAATATTTCTCTCTGCTGGAGTAAGCGCACGCGAGGCAAAAGCGACAGGGCGTTCCACCCCGTCATGAATCTGGGAGAGCACAGCACCTAGCGCCACCCCAGAAGCGTCACAAGTGACCAAGGTGGGAGCGGTCAAGCTGAAATGAGTTAGCGTGGGTGGGGACGTGAGCTGTTGTTTGATGATCTGCACAGCGTTGTGGCATGCTGGTGTCCAGTCCCACGTGATGTCCTTCCGGAGCAACCGGCGCAGAGGGACCGTCGAGTCCGAGTAGTGTGGCATGAATCTGAGGTAGTAGGCCACCATTCCCAGGAAGGAAGACAGCTGGGATGGTGATTGTGGGTCCGGCAGGGACAGGATGGCTTCAGTGTGGGACAAAATTGGGGCAATGCCGTCTTTCGAGAGCCTGAAACCCAGAAACTCAACATCGTCAGCCCCAAACATGTACTTCTGAGGGTTCAGCGTGACCCCATGTTGTTGGAAACGCTGAAAGACCTGCTCTAGGCGAGCATCATGCAGTGCAGTAGATGGTGCATGCACCACCACGTCGTCCAGGTAGATGGAGACGCCTTGGATACCAGCCAATATTAGTGTCATTATCTTTTGGAAACAACTCTGGGCCGATGAGAGACCAAACGCCAGACCCGGCTGCAGAAACAATTCAATGGGGGGGCATTCTATTTTTTCAAGGGGGCATATTTTTTTCAACATTTTATTTGCTTCAAGTTGAACAGCGGCTCTGTGACCACTCCTGGAACTCGACCATTCCTTTGTTAGGTCTAATGCTCCTTTTTTCAGGCAGACAACTTTTACTCAAATGTGTTTACTGCAGTTAAAATGACACATTGGTTTTACTTTGTGTTAAATAAAAACTCTCAAAGATATATTCATTCCTTATTATTCTTATTTTGCTTAATGACATTTAACTCTGCATGTCATCCCTGAAATTCTGACACACAGAATCACAAGTCCAAGTGTGAACTGTGTCACAGAGTAAACACAATAAAAACATGTATTATCTGCAGTATTGTTCATTAAAATGGCTCAACACTATTAATGTATTACAGAACATATACATACAGTAGGCACATTTGATATTGTAGGCCAATGCACTAGTTAATACTTTCAGCAAGTGATTTTACTTTAAAGACCGTGTAAAGTGAAATTAAATTTGTGTTTTTATTTTGTCACACGGCATAAATATGTGTTATTAATCACCCATATAAATCTGACTGATTAAAAACATTGATTTCCTTATAAAATTAAGTCTCAAAAATCATGAAAAAACATGATTTTGACTTGCTCTAGAACGCTGGGGGCGTGTCGCACGTGGGCGTGATTTCAGCGCAGTACTGCGCCATGTCCAGCCCCCTTCAGAGCTGAGCTGTGTGGGGAGGCATACGGGGGAAGCAGAGATCACCTGCTCTGTTTTTATCTGAGTTCTGGCTTCCAGCAGCTCCTTTTTCCAAGAGTTACGCTGTTTTTAGTGCACTAACAACTCTGGTTATGTTTTTAAAGTTGAGGACACATAACTCCGCTGTTATAATCAGCGCTATTTTAGAAGATGAGCGGACTCGCGGTCCGAACCGGTCACATCGCATGCGGGGTCTGATCGCCACACACACACACACACACACACACACACACACACACACACACAGCGGCGGACTCGCGGTCCGAACCGGTCACATCGCATGCGGGGTCTGATCGCCACACACACGCGCGCGCGACCCGGTCACATGCATGCGGGGTCTGATCGCCACACACACGCGCGCGCGCGGGCGGAGGTGCGCGGAGGTGCAGGTGGCATGTGGTCGCTCCAGCAGCACGCCAGTACTGGAGGGAGACGGTCGGTAGCGAGTGAACGGCTCCACCGAAGAACGCATTTATAACGGCTGGAGCTGCAGGGGGTGGGGCTTGTGACCGCGTGACGAAACGCGGTCACATTTAAACCACGCCTAAAAAATCCTGAAAGAGAAATGTGTTTATACACAGTTTGATCTATAACTCCAAAATTAATTGAGCTACAATTTTGAGACTTTTTACTCATTTACAAGATTACAATTACGACATTTATAATGTTTATTGAAGAAAATGTTGAAATTCACTTTACACGGTCTTTAATACTTTAAGTATTTTTTAAAAGCAAGTACTTATTTACTTTTACTTAAGTAAAAACATTAATATGGTACTTCTACTTTTACTAGAGTACATTTTGTCTGTTTATTTGTACTTTTACTTAAGTACAGTGTTTGAGTACTTTCTCCACCACAACACACCACAATTATGCAGACAGTATATCAAATAAACAAAATACTGTACATTTATTATCTGCACAGCCATAAGTTTATATTGGACTACTCATGTCACAGAAAGCACAGTGGTTCTTACCTTTAGAAGTTCTTTCTGGTCTTTTTATTTGCAACGCTTCTTGTTTTGTTGATACACGGACAATGGTGAGCGTGTGTTTCTGTTTGAAACAATTAGTTTGCACCCGCCCCCCTCGAACTGTAATTGGCTAGAATGTTGCCTCGGCTTCACTGATTGGTTGAATTGTATGACGGACAAACAAAGATAGGAAAAATAGAAAGATGTTCACTCGGAGATTAAAAACCAACAAACAAAAAACTTCCCGTCGTCCAGTCTGTCAGGGGGGGCACAGCTGACTCTGCGGGGGGGCAATGCACCTCAATGCCCGCCCATGCAGCCGGGCCTGCCAAACGCCATGCGTTTAAATCTGAAAACTCCCACATGCGTGACAAACGCTGTGAGGTCCATACTTTCTGGTGCTAGAGGAACTTGCAGGTAGCCGTGCCGTAGGTCCATCTTGCTGAAGACTGTGGAGCCGTGAAAATGGCTGGTGAGTTCCTCAGCTGTGGGTAGAGGATACTTGTCAGGTACGATGGCTTTGTTCACATCAGTGAGGTCCACACAGAGTCGCAGTCCACCCCCCTTTTTCTTGGCTATCACCAGGTTTGATACCCACGGTGAGGCATTGACAGGCTCTATGACGTCCTCCTCCACCAGGCGACGTAGCTCAGCCTCTACAGCATCACGGAGAGCCAGGGGAATGCGCCGAAGAGGCTGGATAACAGGACGGACCGACCGGTCCACCGTAGGCTGATGGACAAACCCTGTCATGCGGCCCAGTCCGCTGAACAGTTGTGGATAGCGGTCGGGCCAGGAGGTGGCGACTTGCAGGACATGCTGGCCCTTAGCATCCCTCACAGCAAAGCCCAGGGCGAGGAACAAGTCTAGGCCCATAATGTTAGCTCCCTTCCGGGTGATGCAGAACTTGGCGTCCGGCGTAATTTGCTGACCATACTGGACAGGGAGGCGGACCACACCCAGAGTGTCGATGGGAGAGTGACCGTAGCCCAACAGGGGTGTAGTGGCTGCTTCCAGGGGTGTACGGCTGAAAAAACGGTCATATGTGCTTTTATTTAAAATTGACACTTTGGCCCCTGTGTCCACAAGGAGCAGGATGTGAGCTGCGCCCACGCGACATGTGCAAAGCTTGAACGATGGCTGCAGAGTCTGTACAGTGTTAATGGGAACCACAGTAGTATCCTGGCGAGCTGAAGAGGAGCGGCAGCAGCGTGCAAAATGATTCAGTTTATCGCATTTATGACAAAGTTTCCCATGTGCAGGACATGACTGGTCTCTAGTTGCATGGTTAGTGGAGCCACAGTTACCACAGTTCTTGGCCCCACTCCTACTGGGTCCCCTGTCCACTCTCTGTGCATCCAAGCTGCCACTCGGCCCGTCAGCCCCCTCCACAGCCTCTGTGTGATGAACGGCCGGTGTTGATGACGTCACCCTGTGCTGCTCGGCAGAATTTTTGCGCCTCTGTTAGTGCTGTTTCAAGCTGCTTTCTAATAACCAGAGCGCCCGCCAGCGTCATGGAGTCTGGTTCTAATAACAGTCTCTCCCTCAGTTGGTTACACGATGTTTTTTCTATCAGCTGATCAACTATGAGTCCATCTTCTAGCGCCCCAAAGTCACAGAGTCTAGCCAGCTCTCGTAATGCTGAGACGTAGTGGGCTACAGACTCACCCGGCCGCTGCGTCCTCTGACGAAACTCAAAGCGGTGCATCCGCCGGCTCCGCCCGGAGCTGAAATGAGTCCTCAGTGCGGCTGTAGCCGTGGCGTATTTATTGTCCGCTAACGTGAGCGTTGCGGAGATTCTTTCACCCTCCTGGCCCAGACAATGGCGGAGGAGCGCGCACTTCCTCGCTTCCGCCAGGTCCGTGTGTCCCAAAGCCAGCAAGTAGTCCTCAAACGCCGTCAGCCATCTGTCCCACGGGACAGCCGGGTCGCCGGGGACAGGCAGGAAAGGTGGCGGTGGTGGTAACGCGAGTTCGGACATCCTCGTCTGCCAAAATGTAACGTCCGCGGAAACTCAATAACCACACCGTGTCGCTTCGTTGCACCAAACTTTACTGAACTCAAAACTCCCCTCACCCTCACCTTTACCCATGCCGTAAAGCATCTCTTAAAGGCACAGTAACATGTCGTAACAAACAGTGCACAACATTACAGGCCCAACAAACACACTAAACACTGTGATTTCTGAACACAACAGGGACTTTTCTTTTGGACTTGCTGCAGCTCAATCTGCCATTCAAATAATTACACGCACAGTCCCGAAAGATTTTCCAGAAGTTCATAACTGTTTGGATGACGTTCTTGTGTATGGGAACTGCAAGGAACATCATGATGAACACCTAGAAGCTATTCTCCACCATCTTAAAGATGTGGGTCTACAGATTGACTTAAACAAAAACTGAAGCACCTGTGCCCAAAACAAATGGTAGGTCTTTCTTTGATCCTTGGTTTAACCTCCTGGTTCAGCAGGTTTCTATTGAGCTACACAGTTGCACTTGAGTCTCTGCAAGGGCTATTTTGAACAAGCTCAACTACAGTATACAGTATTGGACTGATGCAAGTATCAAAGATCTCTAAACCCAGCTCATGAACATCCCAGGACCTGCCAACTACAACCCTGAACTGCCAACATTCATCACAACAGATGCCTCATCACAAAGGATGCCTCAGACTATTGGGAGGTATTCTGAGAGTTGCACTCAGACAATGTGGAACACATTGATGCATGTGCTTGTTCCACCCTGTCTTCAGCTGAGAAGAAGCACCCCACTACAGAAAAAGATGCTGTGGCTTGTATGTGTGCAGTTGAAAAATGGATGAAATGAGAGAGGACAAAGATCCACATTAAGAACTGATCATCAGCCGTCACCACTAAAGGGATGAATAGATCTGGCATGAGAACTACCGGTACACAATGTTCAACTAATGGGTTTCCGGTACAACATGCAGTACCAACCAGGATGATAGCACTTCATGGCAGACTGCATCTCATGTGTTACCCTAATCCAGCTGCAGATTCTGAACAGGACTTGATCACAGAGGTGGTGAAAACCTCTCCTCTAGACTGCATTCTCACTGTGTCTAAAGCTGAATGTAAAGACAGTCCTGAACTCATGAAGATGCAACAAATCATCCACTCTAAATTACCTAATGTGAAGAAGCTCCTTTCAGAATAAATCAACTTTACTTCAAACCCTCCAGATCTTCAAAATACATTTTATTGTACGTTCTAGCTTGTAAGTCTGTGACAAAATGTTGCACACCTGGCTCAGAGCTTAACACCTCAGAGAACTTTACTTTTTACATAAGGACAAAATATGAAGGTGATAATGTGGTGCAGTGAAAGGAAGATTTTGAAGCAACATGTAACTTAATTCTGGGACCCTGAGTACATAATTTTGTTCCACCTCATGTACCACATGTGATGTGACTGGAATAAAATTGACTTGGACTTAAAATGTGTGGTGTTGCTGTGTGCAGTAAAATAAAAGTCCATTTATTTTGTTGTAAGGTCTGACCCTAACCCAAATTAATGGACATCCTCAAATCTGTCACTCATTCAGTTCAGCTGTGTTCATTTTGGCTCCTTCACTATAAACAAATGCCAACTATGGAGATTTCAGGCTTTCTTTAACCCACAGAACAACCAGATGTCCTCACAGGAGTCCACCATTACTTTCACTGTTAAACCTGGATCTAACAGGTTTGTTCTGAACAGAGTACTCTTCATGTATAAAACACAACAGCAGTCAGCATGGACATTACTTACAAATCACTGAGCCCATGTTGCTAATCCTCTTCCTGTCCAACAGTCCAGATCCAGCAGAGCCCCCCACATACACAGACACACACTGACAGGTCCGGGAATACTGTACTGTACTAGGGTCCGGTCATAAGGACCCCCTAAGTCCTACAGGAGCAGCTCTCCTCTTTAGCAGTTAGAGGCAGACAGTCAGGGAGGGGTGACTGTGTTTGCAGTGTGGGACTACTCACTCAGTTCTCAACACAAATATCTTCAACAATGTTCCCCCTCCCCTTCCATCCTTACTCCAAGCTGCCCTCTGATCACAAAGCGCCTCCTCAGTTTGACTCGCAGTCACACACCAAAGACACTATACAGTGTATCAATGGGAATGTGTTCACCAATATACAGTAAAGGACATCTGCACTGACACTAGCAGCATGTTGTCTTATTGGCATATGCACATACACACACAACAAAATCTATAAAATATCAACCGCGACTCAATACTGCTCTGTCAGCTCCTTGTTTCCACTTCAACCAGAAACAGACTAAACAACCGGCTCAGCATTCACCTCGCCTCTACTAAACAAGAATGGACGCATTTTATGAAGAGAGCTAGCAATCACAAGGTTTTACAACACTACATTAATCTTTATTTATTGAAACAAGTGTTAATCAATCAAACGTTAATAATAAAAAAAATTATGTCACAGCAGCCAGTTATTGTAGATTATTATTTTCCAGCATATAAGTCACAGTATTTTTCATAGATTTGTCAGTCCTGCGACTTGTATATGTTTTTTCTTCTTCTACAAACCGAATTCCCAAAAAGTTGGGACACTAAACAAATTGTGAATAAAAACTGAATGCAATGATGTGGAGATGCCAACATCTACGGTAGTGCTGGACGATAATTCAATAACGATAAATATCGCGATATACTTTTATTCAATAACGATGATATGAAGTTTAAGCATATTTTCGATATTTCGATAGGATTTTACAACGTTTCACTGACGTTTTTCTGTTTCTGTTCGGGTTGGAGCGGCTGCTTCAACAACCCGCCCGGACAGAAAAAGCTGTGACACAAAACGTGCGTGGTGACGTCGTTGTTACGCAGCGCTCACTCCAGCAGCAGGCGTTAGCGGTAGCAGGCTAAAAGCTAAGCTAGTCTCCAAAGCGCGTTAAGTTTTCGCTTCAAAACGAGTCAAACGAGTGCTCATGACCGTCAGAATGTGACTGAACAAAGTTTCACAAGCGAAGAGAAAGAGACGACATCACTGATGAGAGGAAAGACTAATTCGTCGGTGTGGACGTAGTTCGGTTTTGTTAAACTGCAGGTCTCATCTGCAGCGAGTCTTACTCGGTTTCTTTATTTTGCAAAACGTGACGGAGTCGTTCTAACTAGCGGTGGGAACATCTAACTTGTTTAATCTGAAGAGTTTCCACTCGATAGAATATGATGAGAGTCAGAAGATGAAGAACAATAAAGTTTGAGCCAACGTTTCCCTGAAACTACGACGTAAACAAACAGCCCCAGCAGCGCTGCATGTTTTTTAAATTCAAAATAAAACAAATTCATCAGAAGAAAAAAAAACACTGAATGAAAATGTGCAGAAAGACGAAAATAGTGTTTTAATATCTGCCCCTTGTTTAAAAAATACAAAATAACTACAAACAAACAACCTTCACTTCACCTGCACCACACCTTCCCAACAACTTTGATTTAATCATATTTTAAAACATATAAATAGTTTTAGAAATGTTTATGGTGATATCAAGTCAACACAATCCTGTTTCCTGATTTACAACTCAGCTCCTTCAAACTAGTCCTAAATGGAGGTTTTACAAACATTTACATTCCCTTCAGGGTTTAATAACTTTAAACAAATTTTAATTGAATATTTGGGGGGTAATTTTTTTTCAGTTTTATACATGACTTGTAAAATACTATGTTCAACCAAATCATAAAATTTTAATAATTTAAACTGATGAAATATTTGTTGGGTGACCATAGCACTTCCTACTAATAATTCTTATAGCTCTTTAAAAACAAAACAAAAAAAAAAAGGGTTTGTAATAGTTTTACATGCTTTTCCCCAAACTTCAATACAACAGATTAAATATGGAACAATCATTACATTATTCAATATATTCAAAACTTTGTCATTCAAAAACTATTTTACTTTATACAGTAATGCAATTGATTTTGTTATTTTTATTCTTAAGTAATTTCCATGAGATTTCTATGTCAGCTTCTTATAAATAACAACACCCAAAAGTTTTATTTAATTAACTATGAATTTCAATGCTGTAAATTTTAAAGATGTTTAAAGTTAAAACTATTAATATTGACACAGTTGAGAATTTTATGGCAAGAAAGTTCATGCTCAATAATCCACGTACCAAATCCAATAATTTTCAGTCGGGTCATCTGGACAGTTTCTTTTTATAGAAATTGGATGGAGGATGGAGGGTGAAACGTTTCTATAAAAAAGAAAGTGTCCAGATGACCCGACTGAGAATTATTGGGTTGAGAAGTTTATGTTTATTTGATGGTGATTTCCATCTTTTTGGAGGCTAAATACAAATACAAGGAGAACATTAATTTATTTGTATAGTTTATAGTTTTTTTTAGGCTTTTATATTGTTTATATCGATATCGAATTATATCGATATCGACCGAAATTAAGAACTATATCGTGATAAAAATTTTGGCCATATCGTCCAGCCCTAGAATAGAACACAAATCACAGATCAAAAGTTTAAACTGAGAGAATGTATCATTTTAAGGGAAAAATATGTTGTTTCAAAATTTCATGGCGTCAACAAATCCCAAAAAAGTTGGGACAAGTCCATTTTTACCACTGTGTGGCATCCCCCCTTCTTCTTACAACACTCAACAGACGTCTGGGGACAGAGGAGACCAGTTTCTCAAGTTTAGAAATAGGAATGCTCTCCCATTCATGTCTAATACAGGCCTCTAACTGTTCAATCGTCTTGGGCCTTCTTTGTCACACCTTCCTCTTTATGATGCACCAAATGTTCTCTATAGGTGAAAGATCTGGACTGCAGGCTGGACATTTCAGTACCGGATCCTTCTCCTACGTAGCCATGATGTTGTGATTGCTGCAGAATGTGGTCTGGCATTATCTTGTTGAAAAATGCAGGGTCTTCCCTGAAAGAGATGATGTCTAGATGGAGCATATGTTGTTCTAGAACCTGAACATAGTTCTCTGCATTAATGGTGCCTTTCCAGACATGCAAGCTGCCCATGCCACAAGCGCTCATGCAACCCCATACCATCAGTGATGCAGGCTTCTGAACGGAGCGTTGATAACAACTTGGGCTATCCTTGTCCTCTCTGGTCCGGATGACATGGCGTCCCAGTGTTCCATAAAGAACTTCAAATCGTGACTCATCTGACCACAGAACAGTCTTCCATTTTGCCACACTCCATTTTAAATGACCCCTGGCCCAGTGCAAACGTCTGAGCTTGTGGAGCTTGCTTAGAAATGGCTTCCTCTTTGCACTGTAGAGTTTCAGCTGCAACGGCGGATGGCACGGTGGATTGTGTTCACTGACAATGCTTTCTGGAAGTATTCCTGAGCCCATTCTGTTATTTCCTTGACAGTGGCATTCCTGTTTGAGGTGCAGTGACGTTTAAGGGCCCGGAGATCACGAGCATCCAGTAGAGTTTTACGGCCTTGACCCTTACGCACAGCGATTGTTCCAGATTCTCTGAATCTTTTGATGATGTTATGCACGGTTGATGATGATAACTTAAAAGTCTTTGCTATTTTACGCTGGGTAACACCATTCTGGTATTGCTGCACTATCTTTCTGCACAACAATGGTGGAATTGGTGATCCTCTTACCATCTTGGCTTCTGAGAGACACTGACACTCTGAGAAGCTCTTTTTATACCCAATCATGTTGTCAATTGACCTAATTAGTGTTAATTGGTTTTCCAGCGGTTCGTTATATACAGATCAGTTCTGTTGTCAAGACCAGCTTCTTTCAGCTCCGACTGCTCTCCAAAGTCAAGTCATTTCTCAGCCGTGGTGATCTGGAGAAGGCCATCCATGCCTTTGTGACCTCCAGACTTGACTATTGTAATGCTTTGTATGTTGGTATTAATCAATCCTCCATCTCCCGTTTACAGCTTGTACAGAACTCTGCCGCGCGCTTTTTGACCAACACACGAAAATATGAACACATCACTCCTGTCCTGTCCTCTCTACACTGGCTCCCGGTTCAGTTCAGGATACAGTTCAAGCTGCTCCTGTTTGTTTTCAAAGCTCTGAATGGACTTGCTCCTCTGTACATCTCAGAACTTTTGAAAGCCCATCAGCCCGGCAGAGATTTACGCTCTGCCAGTCAACACCTGCTGGAGGTGCCTCGCTCAAGGTACAAACAATGGGGAGACCGGTCATTTTCTGTTGCCGGCCCAAAAGCCTGGAACAGCCTCCCCCTTGAGCTGCGTGCCACCTCTGATCTGACTCTGTTCAAAACCAGACTGAAGACCCACTTGTTCAAAAAAGCTTTCAGTGTGTAAAAAAGCTTTCAGTGTGTAACTTTTATTACTTTTGGTAGTTTAGTATGTAGCATTTTTTATTTCCATTGCCTTTTTATTTCCACTTGCTCAAATAAGCTTCCAGTGTGTAACTTTTATTACTTCTGGTATTTTAATATGTAACATTTTTTAATTTCCATTGCCTTTTTATTTCCACTTGTTCAAAAAAGCTTTCAGCGTGTAACTTTTATTACTTGTGTTATTTTAGTATGTAGCATTTTTTATTTCCATTGCTTCTTTTATTGCTGTTGTTTCTTATTCTATTTTCATTGATTTATTGTTCCAGTTTATTCATCTTTTTATCCTGTTAAGCACCTTGGTCAATGCAAGGCATTGTAGGAAGGTGCTATACAAATAAAGTTTATTATTATTATTATTATTATATGCTCAATTTCCTTTTTCCAGCTACTTGTCCCAACTTTTTTGGGATTTGTTGACACTGTGAAATTTTGAAACAACATATTTTTCCTTTAAATTGTTACATTTACTCAGATTAAACTTTTGATCTGTCATCTATGTTCTATTATGAATAAAATATTGATATTTGACATCTCCACATCATTGCATTCAGTTTTTATTGACAATTCGTTTAGTGTCCCAATGCGATCGCTTCACTCAACTCAGGAACGCCGAAGAGCTAGCGGTTCATGCTGCGATGAATGGATGGGTGGATGGATGGGTGGATGGATGGCGCCGCCCAGGCAAATTGAAGCTGTTTTGACCATTAAATTTTTTTTTTTTTTTTTCTTCTTTCGGCTTTATTCCCTGCGTTAGGGGTCGCCACAGCGAACTGGTCGCACGAAGATTTGGCAGTTGTTTTTACGCCGGATGCCCTTCCTGACACAACCACAGACCACCGAGCAACCACAGCCCTCTGTGTGGAGCAGAGAGCTGATATCTAGGGTTCCCGGGGGAGCAGATGGTGTGGGTTAAGGGCCTTGCTCAAGGGCCCAGAGTGGGGCAGATGAGGGTGGATACAAGTGTGACCGCTTCACTTATCCCACCCACATCTTTGATGTTGTCAGTACCGGGGCTTGAACCGGCGACCTTCCGATCACAAGCGCACCTTCTTAACCTTTGCGCCACCACTCCCCTGTTTTGACCATTAAATAAAAGCATAATAAACGTGACAGGTCAGTGGTGACACATAATAAATGTGACTTATACGCTGAAGCGACTTTATATGTTATTTCCTCTTCATGATGCTTTTTTTTGGACTGGTGCGACTTATATGCTGGAAATTACGGTAATTTGATATCCATCAGCAATTGAAGGTCTTTCTTTGAAAACCACTCACTTTTTTTATTACAAACCAATAAATCTGCAAGTACAATAATAGCAAGATAATCCAGCACTCTCTATGCAAACCTATTTTCTGATTATACCTTTTAACAGATTTTTTAATAAATCTCTGTCAAGCCTCTTGATTTCCATGTGAGTCACTGCAGCCCATTTAACTCCACATGAGTCATGGGGGAAGTGAAAATTGCTCATTTTTCTGAGGCGGAGAGAAAACAAATGACATAAGAAGCAAACAATAAATATATTTTTTATTTATTAACAAATACGTTGTAGAACACAGACTTCCTTCTTTAAAAAACGAGGATGTAAAAGCCTAAGCTGCAACATCAGACCAAAATAATTGCTCCACACAGGTTCTTTAGAAGTTTTTAATGTTAATCCCCTCGATAGAATCGGTGCTAAGTTTCTGTTTTTACTTTTTAAGTCCACTGAGGCTGGAGCAGACCTGGACATGATCAAAGGAATGATTGAGGACGCTCTTTTCAGCACTCAAGCGGCCATGGTCCTCAACCTGAAGACTTCCGAGCCCAGTTGTTCGGTGAGGAACACGTTTTTAGTGCTGAGCTAATTATCTATTTTCTACAGAAAAAAAATGTCATAGGCTGCTGTGTTTAGTAGGTTATGGTCTTAAGCAGATTAAAAGTGAGCTCTGAACAGCTGTCTCTACACCCCCCAGTCCCAGATGGATCACCTCTCAGTTGGGGTGAACTCCTCATCCCAGAGTGTCTTGGTGAGACGACTCCACCTCCGGCAGCTCAGTATGACCTTAAGTAAAGGTCAGACCTTCTCGCTCAGTGTCTGATCGTTGTTTCTGCAGAGACAGCCAAAGTCTCACTGTCCTCTGTATGTTTTCAGGCCAGTGGTCCAGATCAGGGGAGCTTTGCTGCGTCCTGAGCCTGGACCAGCCCTCTGCAGAGACGAGAACCTGCTTCCAGCCTGTGCCCGCCAACCCCAGCGCTGCACTTGAATGGAGTGAAGAAATGACACTGTAAGCTGTTCCACAGGACTCACAAGATTAAGAAATGTTTTAGTTTCAGTGAGCTGCTAAACCACTGTTTGTCTCCCTGAGTCACAAATTACAACTGTGACTGCTACATGATGGTTTTATTGTTTTCTCCAGTTTAATGACATTTTAAATCAGAACTGGTCATCAGCAATAAGAATCTGACAATCATGGGTTGCTCAGTCTGCACTCATGAATCCATCATGATGGAAAACTTTATCTATTTAATTCAGTATTTGAAGAATAATATACTTAACAGTGTTTTTGTCCTCGTTGTGGATCAAAAGGGGGGGAATTGGAAATTACGTGTGTCTATCCGTGTATGTTGAGTGAAATAATTTGAAAAAATAAGCGAGATACAAACTTCCATTATGGTGTGTGGCAACATCTAAAGTGTCAGAAAGGTTCCTTTTGAAACCTGGATTGCCAGATCAAACCTTATGAACTGGATAACTTGAAAAGTAAACGAAGGGCCAACTTCCTTTTTGGAGTGTGGCTACATCCTTGCACCCAAATCATTTCAGGAAATTACCAGTATGCTTTCTAGTTTTTATACTGTTTATAAAAGTATCGTTTCTTCAAATGATTGGGGTGGCCGAAGATTAATCCATGGGGTTCAAGGCCACCATTGACCATCCCCTGGCTCCACCGTTGTACCTGGTGCTGGATAAAATTGAAATGATGACATTAATGAGACATAAAATATAAAAGCCTACCTCTATACTCCAGAGTGTAACTCTTCCCCACTTGAATTTCTTGCACCAAAAACATTAAGGTTTACATTTTCTGTTTAATTGCAGTCCAGAAAAACACTCATCTAAAAATTACAAACATTCACTATTCAAGTCCTTCACTGGTGGGAGACATCAGTGTACCACTGCTTGTTAATTTTGTCTTTTTCTCACAGGCATGGGTTTAATAGTTTCTTTAGTTCTGTCAGTTTAATTTCTGACATTTCTTTATTTTTTAAGGGACCTTGGCCCTGAAACCAAAGAGCTCAGAATAAGGCTGGTGGAGCGGAGCGGCACGAGGGAACGTAAGGAAAAGCTCAGTACTAATTTGGTCCTGGCTGCTGTCCACAAACCTGATCAGCAGCATTGTTTGGATAGCTGACGCAAAAATGCTCAGCTGGCAGACTCACTGTAATGATCTTTGTCAAAAGCTGCACCCCAAATGGCTTATAGTTGTGTGTTTGTATATAAAAAACATGATTTACTTGTTTTCTTTTGTGTGGTAAATCCTGATAGAGTTTCTTCCGGGTCACGCTTCTGTTGCTTGGAGCCTCCAAAGCAAAGTTCCCACTGGACAACATGTTCTGTTTCTAAGCCCCGGTCATGGTTTAGCACCCGACGCCACCATCACAGCTGAGGTGAGAGACGAGAAGGAAACGGCTTCTGGGATTTTCTCAAAGTTTAAAATATTAACAAATTTGACAGCACAGTAAACTCAGAAGGGTCTTTTGTAATAAAAACATGTAGCACAGAAGCTTCTGTAGATGACCCATCAACTGTTTATTTCTCTGGGTAACATTGTGTTTGTATCTAAAAAAAGCCAAGTCTGGTCCTCTGGACATTCAATGTCCAGAGGACCAGACTTAGCTTTTTTAGATTTTTCTACCTGGATGCATGCATCGGGGTATTGTGTTGGTATATTAATTGCTTTTAACCTCTTCAATTTTCCACAAGCTGCAGGTCCAGATGTCATTTTTGTTCCACATTGCAGAGCAAAAAGGGGAATTGGAAATGTCATCCGTCAGTCTAGAGCATAACTTGAAAAATACAGTAGTGAGGTGCCGCCTTGCATTTTGGTTTGTGGCTGCATTTAAACACAAGACAGGTTACTATTGAAAATTCACTTGCCACATCCAAATCCAAGATGGCCACCGCCATATAGATATGTAAACTGGCCACTTTGATCATTAAATGAAACTATCTAATTTTATGTTGCCTCAAAGTATAGTTTCCCAAAATGATGAGTGGCCCAATATTCATCTATTGGGGCCATGGCACCATTGGCCACCCCCTGGCACTGCCATTGTGCCAGGTTATTGATAGGTCTGCTCCCTCCTACCTCCAGGATCCATCCCTCTGAACGGCCTCGGACAAGAAGAAAATACAAATAAAAACTCTCTCTGTTCTTCTCCACAGTGGAACTCCTACCTACTAGAATCACTTGCACCAGAAACATTTAGGTTTGCTTCATTCTCTGTTCAATTCCAGTCCAGAATCACACTCATCTCCAAAACTACAAATGTTCACTATTCAATTCCCTCGGCGATGGGGGACATCAGTGTGCTGCTTGTAAACGGCTTTTAATAAAGTTTTGAACTCCTTTAGACATTTTATTGCAGCAGAGGTCAGTTACTTGTTTATTTTCTTTCTGCCAGCTGCTGTATGTAGAAACCGAAGAGCTGTCCAGTTCCCACAATGCTTTGCCAATTCGCTCCTCCCTCACCCCCACCAAGAAAGTGGACGTGGACCGAACCGTCATGCCGGACGGAACCATTGTCACCACCGTCACTACCGTCCAGTCTCGAGTTAAACTCGACCGCAGCCCAGGTGAACTAACAGGAAGATGATCTGTTGTGAAGACTGAGGCGGTGAACGAGTTTTAATCCATTTGGTGCCTTGCAGGTGATTCCCCGCTGTGTTCACCTTCCAAAGTGGAGATAAACGAAAAGAAAGCCACAGTTTTTTATGACGACAGAGGCAGCAGCAGCCCCAACCCGAGCAGTGAGTCCCAAACTGAAAAACAGACATTGTTTTACAAAACAGATGCAAAGCAGGATAAGCAGCGCTTTGGGGCACACTTCATTCACTCTGAAGGTGCTTCCCTTCAGAAAGCTTATGGTTCTTTTAGGAGTTAAACACAGACTTTCTACAAAAGACCCATTTTAAAAGGTCGTTCTCATGCCACAAGTGTCACAATGTGTCTGAACGAACACCGATTTCCACATTTGTTGTTTTTCCCAGGGAGCAGTCGCCTCTCTAATGGTCTGGATCCTGTTGCAGAGACGGCGATTCGGCAGCTGACGGAGTCTGCATCTAAAATGGCACGCAAGACACCGACAAAGAGAAGCACACTAATCATCTCTGGGGTGTCAAAGGTCAGAGAACAGACACCGCGTCCTGCTGAATTTTTCCTGTTGCCAAATAAAAGCCACAAACGAAAATGTTTCCCTCCACCTTTCAGATACATCCCCCCTTTCTTTCCACTCAGTTCATCCAGCATTCTCTGTTCAAAGCAGAATATTTGACTTGCTATCACGTGGTTGAGGGACGTTGTTTATACACACACCTTTCATGGTCTACGAGACACACACAGCACCGAGCTCCTGGGAAACCTCTCCCGCTGCAGTATACGTCACTGCGCGGGTTTCCTCCTGTATGGCATCAAATCTATCATGAAGGAAGCGCCACACGTTTCTGCAGACAGACTCCTGATGTCTGTACGATGTCCATCCAGGAGTCTTTGAGCATTTCACTAATTTCAAAAGTCATACAGCTAAATGTCCGAGCGCATTTCTGCAACACGCTCACACACTTCTGATCAATCACACAATATTTGGTGCATACGCCTAAGAGAAGAAGTTGGGCCCAGGCCTATGTTGAGAAGAAGCAGGCAAAGCTGCTCTAAAAATGACATTATCTTCGTCACGCAGCTGCATCAGTGAGAGACGATTTTGCTGCTTCACGTGGAGTGTGCAGGGCTCTTAACGCTCAGTTTGTCAGAAAGAAATTGTTCACGTATAATGGAAGAAATCTCAAAATCGGTTCTGAATGTGGTCGGGCCTTTGAGCTCCACATGGAATATAAAAAGTAATGACATCGAGCCAGGCGGTCTAAATATAAACCACAATCACAGCTCCCCAGTTGAACCACTTTATTGTAGAATGAGAGCCTTCTGATCGGCAGAAATCCTCAGTGTGTGTGTGTGCGTGTGTGTGTGTGCGTGCGTGTGTGTGTGTGTGTGAAGGCAGTGCTCTTGACACAGATTTACTGGAATTATTAGACCCTTTTTATGTTAAACTTAAATATACTGATAATTATAAGACTGAATAAAAGGAATTGATTTACATTTATTCATTCAACCTTTATACAGGTTAGTCTCATTGAGCCTCGAGGACTCATTTACAAGAGAGACCTGTTTTTAACAAAGAATGATGACAACAGGAGACGGTCATAAAAGAAAGCATATAAATTGAGAGAAAAAAAAAGATTTTTTTTAATCAAAAAACAAAACAAAAGCAGCTACCATATTTTCCGCCGTACACGTCACATCAGTCCAAATGTGTCTACTAAAGTGGAAATTTTATTGCTCAAATCAGCTGCGTTTCCAAAGTATTTGTTGCCTCGGTGCTCCGGGAGCGCGCAGAGGGAGGAAATTATGAAAGAGGAATGTTGCGCGTTTCTTCGACATTTAACAACATAAGTACCTAAAAACAATTATTTGTTTGCTTGACATTATAGTAAAGATGTGTCTCAGTTGAACTTTTACTTAATAAATGCACTTCAATGGTCAAATTGGTTAAATTCTGCCGGAGCGGTGCAGTGAAATGAATCTGATTTGATGTTTTCTCCAGGCATGATCCCAGAGCTGGATGTAGGTGGCAGTCTATGGCAAGTTATTTGCGTCATCATTAATAGCCACTTTTACCTATTACATGACACGATGGCATGCCTTACCACTCAACTGCCATCTAGTGGCTGAAAATGGTAGTGTTCAAGTTTTTCAGTCGAAATGAATGAAAATGGTCATATCTTGGACAAAAATTAGTTTTTGAATATGGGAAAAAATCTATAAATAAGTTGCTTCAGTGTATAAGTCGCAGGGCATGCAAATTATGCAAAAAAGAAAAAAACACGATATATAGGACGAAAAATATGGTATATTGTAAAGTAATGTATACCATTCAGTTTACTTTTAGTGACACATCCTCTGCTTCTCATCAGGTTCCACTCGGTGAGGATCACTGCACGTTATCAAGCGGCTACGCAGCAGCCATGGACGCAGCCGTGCACGGCAACCACTACAGGATGGGCCAACACCAGGAACCAGATGAAACCACACCCTCCGACGTGTCGGAGCGTCCCTCTGTGGATGATGTGGAATCTGATACTGGTTCCGCTGGTGCCTTGGAAACCCGCAGCCTGAAGGACCATAAAGGTAACAAGACTGCTGACCGGAGCGAGACGTGAAATCGTTGTTGGAACGCAAAAATAATATTCGTTTTGCAAATTGGAAGAATCTTTTTCTGTCCCTAAAGCATACATTGAATAATACATTTTAATAATTCTAAGAAAGTTGAGTCAGGTCCTCTGGACGGATTCTTCTTTGTTGAAATGTTGTCTTTTATCCAGAAGACTTCTTCAGTCTGAGGAGCTGCAACAAACTCAGTCTTATAAGCAGCACCTTCTCATAAACAGCGTTGCCATTAGTAAGTGCGGCTCAGGTGTAGTTTGCCACTACAGTGGAGGCTGATCTGTTTCCTGCTCTGTGGGTGGGATCATAACTGGTCTTTTTGTGTTTGAGCCACTCCGCCCGTTGTGGTCCTTTATCATCCTATAATTGGATTTAAATTTTGTTGGCTTATCCCAGCACTGCCTATAAGTCCGGGTACCATACCATACCATTTTATTTATAAAGCACTTTAAACAGGAACAAGTCCACACAAAGTGCTGGACAAACAAACACGCAACAGGCAACACAGACAATGAAGTACAACACGAAAAACATAAAAACATTGCAGATCATAAATAAAACGATCCAATACAAATCAGCTGGCATTGAAAGCGATGGAGTAGTAGTGAGTTTTTAACCGGGATTTGAAAACCGAGAGGGAGGGGGCCTGTTTGATGTCATGCTGCGCCATCATTTCTAGTATCTCTCGGTAAATGTGCTTAATTCTTGTGGAACCATCTGTCAACACGATGTGGACGTGGAGGTTCAGATGTAGTTCGCAATTTTGCTGGATGAGTTTATGGGACCACCTTGTGGATACCAGCAGTGGGCAGGCTCTTAACTGGTGCCGTACCCTGTGGAGCTGAGGAAAATTGAGACAGTGGCAAAACGCCAATCGTGAATCAACCAGTTTATTGCTGACAGCCAAAACTAGCTGTTCACATGAGGAGGACCATCAGACTAACAATGGATTGTTCGTGCCCTGATGGCCGCTTGCTATACATAGTTCCCAGACACGCCCCAATACCGGCTTCCGCACCACATCTGAAGGCAGAGAAGGCAAAATGGCGAACTAGTAGAGCAAATTATACGGACAAAAACACGAGCTACCACAGCTTCACCAAGGAACAAGAGCAAAATGGCAGTGGTCGAGTTAAATGAGTTTGAGAAAGAAATCATGGCAGACGAATCAGACAACTTGTCACAAAGTAGTTACTCCGATATCATTAATTATTTAATTACTACAAAGAGCGCACACCGGCTTCACAGCACACCGGCTTCACAGCACAGAGCTTCACAGCTTTAAATCCAAAAAAGATGTGTAAACTGTCTCAATCAGATCTAACCAGCTAAAAAAAGGTTTAACTAAAATAACACACAGCCAGCACAAACAGTCCAGGCTGAACACAGACCAGAACCAGCACTTTGAGTGTTACCGTGTTGGAAGTTAGCATGTTGTTAGCATCTGGAGCGGATGGTCCGTCTAGCTCAGGTCGGACGGCGTGGATCCGTCGCGGCCGCGGGGGCACGTCCCATGGGACCGACGCGTCGCCCGCACGACTTGGCTCCCGTCCTCCTTCTCCCACTGGGACGGTCTCCCCGCCGGTCCCGGTGGACCGCGAGGAGGCCGTTGTCCGCTAGCGAGATGCTAAGCTAGCAGCCACAGCATGCAAGACGGTGTCGCTAAATAAAAAATAAAAAAAACAGCTCTAACACACAGACAGTTGTACTCTAACATTGTTTCACAAAATGATTTATGTAGAATATTTTGTTTACCGGCCAAAAGCACGATGTCTTCTGAGCAGATCCAAGCAGAGATGGGGCGGTTGTGAGTTTCTCCGATGAAATAAATCCTTCACGTTTACTTTTTTTTTGATTAAGTGAAACCTGCGCGTTGCCCAAACGTCTACCCGACTGGAACACCCACTGACACAACACGAAGTAACCATTGCAATTAATTAGAAATTAACAAAAAAAACAACGTGAAAAATGGACATCCAGTAGAACGCGCTCCAACTGCTGCTTAGCCTACCTGTGGGAGGGTCAAACAGGACAACCCACAGATGTGACGTCACATGGGAACTATGTATTCACAGGGGGCTGAGCGCTGCAATAACAGCATTGTAGGAGGGGGACAGTTGAACACCGAGGTCTCCGCTCCTGTTAAATGATGGACGAGACAAAGATGGCTTCATTCACACCTTTCAAACCAACATTCCTCTCTGTCAAGGATGAGCACATCTTCATCCCTGGAAGGGTGACCACTGGGACCACATCTATGTTCACATCCTTGACGGAGAGGAGCATTGGTTGAGAAATGTTTCAACAAAGAAGAATCCATCCAGAAGTCCTGACTCAGCTTTGTTAAATGTACGGTATCTACCTGGATTACTGAGCGCGCGTCAGGACACATTTTAATAATAAATATTCACATTGGTTCTGTTATGTTTTTACTTTGCTAGTGTGTTAAATTTCACCAACAAACAAACAAACTGCATGGTCTTATGTAAGGCTGACAGCAGGTTTTCACTGTGTAACAGTGACTGAGCTGACAGCGCCCTCTGGAGGTTGTACTGCTCCATGTACCTCAGATTATTTAGAAAACTATATTTTGAATTTTTTTTAAAATACAGATGAATTAAAACTGAAACGTAGTGTGTACATATGTGTTGACCCACTAAAGTAAATATATTTTGCAGCAGTAAGTCTCTTCAGACGTGTCTCCATGAGTTGGCACACGACCAAACTGCTCCCGATCCTTCAGGTTCGATGGGTGTGTCACGGGTGCAGCACTTTGTTCATCCATCCATCATCTTTACCCGCTTCTTCCTTTTCGGGTTGCAGGGGTCACTGGTGTCCATGTCCAGCCATCACTGTGCGAGAGGCAGGGGACACCCTGGACAGGTCTCCAGTCCATCATAGAGACACATAGAGACAAACTATTCACTCACACACACCTAGAGACAATTTAAAGTTACCAATCAGTCTAACATGCATGTTTTTGGTCTGTGGGAGGAAACTGGAGTACCCATGCATGCACGGAGAGAACATGCAAACTCCACCCAGAAAGGCCCCTGGATTGGGATTTGAACCAGTGTAACCTGCTCGCTGAGAGGCAGCAGTTCTACCAGTTTCACCAACGTGCTGCCCTGCAACAGTTTATTTTAGATTTTTATTTTTTACACCAGAGTTCAGAGGTCTGGACTTGGCCATTCCAGGACATTTAACAGTTTGTCCTTAAACCACTGGTGTGTGGTGAAGAGGTGACCTGCCGCAGGCTCTAATCTTTGGAAAAGTTCAACAGGCAGGGACCACGAGGGCCACTGTCCTGCATGCTTTCATGTTGTGGCCCTCAAGGACCAGGACTGGACACCCCTGATCTAGAGTATGCCCCGTCCATCTTTACAGTGGTCCTAAGAACAGATCCTCCTATCTCCACAGAGAAGATGCACAGCTCCATCAGGGTTATCTTTGACCCGTTGGTTACCGTACTCCCCTGATTATTAGATTACTAATTATGTGACTAATGAAGGTAAATGTTGAGGCTTTAAAACAAACAGGATGAATATAAACACAGAATTAGAATAATTTAGACCTTCGAAACACCGCCTCCCTTTCTCTATTCAAGACTGCTCTGAAAACGCATCTCTTTAGACTAGCTTATCATTAACTTCACTAAATGTATTTTATATTATTTTGTATTTTATATTCTTTATTTATTTAATATTTCAATTTGTTCCTGCTGATGTTTGAACTGTGTTTGTTTGTTTTTACACAATCTCTGTGATATGTTTCTTGCTGTGAAGTGTCCTTGGGTGTCCTGAAAGGCGCTTTTAAATAAAATGATTATAATAATAATAATATAACAGTTTTATTTAACTTTGTTAATCAGGGGTATTGTTTGTAGACTTCTGACCTATAAACTGAATAAAACAGGTTGTAGGACAACAAAATAAAAGGTAATAAATTTAAAAATCGTATAAAAATAAATACCGTATTTTCTGGAATATAGGTCGCACCTGAATATAGGTCGCACTGTCCAATTATTGCCAGAGTTGGGAAAATCCATATATAGGTCGCACCTGATTATAGGTCGCACCTACGTCAAAATGTGTTTAGCTCTGCTGCAAATGTCTCTTCCACAGGAGCGCACAGCAAGGCTTTTAAGAAGATTAACACTTAAAAACAATTATTTGTTTGATAAAAATTATAGCAAATATGTGTCTGAGCTGAACTTTTCTTTAATAAATGAATAATTTTAGCAGGATAAACACCTAAAAATATATATTTGTTAGCTGACATTATTGTAAGAGTGTGTCTCAGTTTAATTTTTGTTAATAAATGATTACAAATCAGCTTATTTTATAAAAAGCCATAAATAGGTCGCACCTGAATATAGGTCGCAGGGCATGCAAAAATGATAAAAAGCCGCAATTTACATTACGGAAAATACGGTAATAAAGATTACCAAATTAATACACGTTCAGTGCCTTTCTGTAGACATGACATGTGCTTATTGATAAAATTCAGTGGTAAAGCAGTGATGTCATCGCATCAGTCGTTTAGTTAGTAGATGGATCTAGTTTTATTTTTATTTTATACAAATCTGCAGTGATGTTTTGTATCGTCTGCTTCCTGCAGTGGGTTTCCTCCAGAGTGGCTCGAAGCTGCTGTTCCTCAGAAAACGCAGAGAGAAGAAGCCCTGCCTCAGCCAGTCCCACGAGGACGTCTCCGACATGGGCAGCGACTTCGCCGCCGCCGCGAGCAGCAGCCGTAAAAAGTCCGGCAGCTTCTCCCACCGGCTCATCAAGCGCTTCTCCTTCCGCTCGTCCGGCAAATCGAAAGGCAGCGCCGCCGCTGCCACGAACGGAGGAGCGAACTCTGTGGAGAACTGATGAGGAGGGTCGGCGGAGCCCACAACGGGAAAGCCTTCATCACTTTGTGGGTCGTCTTTACAAGAGGATGCTGCTGGGAGAATGTCCCCTCGGTACTGACGTCAGGTGTGACGGGTCCAAGCTGAGGTGATGAACTTCACTTTCTGCAGAGAGAATAATCAGCAGCTCTGTGGGAAGGAAGGAGTCACCACGATGAAACACTTTGAGCACAGTTTGAACACAGCATTTGATCGAGACCGGGGATGGAAATGATCAATTTAATGATGTAGATGCACTTTGGACTGATTTTTTGTTTTGTTTTTGTAACAGCACATGTGACTTTTTTTGCGGGGGGGTTGTAAAAAGATAAAATATAAAACGTGCTATTTATTGTATGTCACCAAAATGTCATCCTAGATGCGTTGCACTGTAAATAGTGACTTTGTCGTTCATTTCTATGCAACTTTAATTTTGAAATCATAATTTAAGTAAGTTAAGATAAATCCATCTTGATCATTCTGTGCCGTGTTGTTGTAATTGCTTTAAAGATGCTTCATGTTTTATCTCGTATGGAATAAATCAAAGGGGATTGTATATTTCTATTACCGGTAGTTCTGTGTGAGGAAGTAGCCTTTCTGTGGGACATCATGACCACTAATTCAATCAGCCAGCATCTCTTGAGTTTGTATGTTGGGCAATAAGTTTAAACTGATCAGAACACAATCCTGCTCTGCTGACTTGATGCAGATAGAGGCAACACTTTTGATGCTTCACAAAAAGAAAGACGTTTTAAAGGAAATGCTGCTGACGTTTGATCAATTCATCATGCAGCAGGTCATCCGGAGGAAAAGCTGCGCTCTCGGCTGGAAACTCAAATCAGCAGCTAAACACGTCAAACCTGCTGCGTCCATTAAAAACTAATAGAACCAATACATAAAAACTACATTTTGGGGGGTTATTTGTGTTTTTATTTGGAACATAAGAACATGCTTGGAGTGACTGCAATCATTTTAAGACCTCGAGATAATTGAATTAGTTTTTGAGCAGAAACGTTAAGACCCCAAACGTGGCTGCTGTCGTATCAACACGCTGCAAAACGGCACTGAAAGCACACTGTAAAAATACACAATGTACTGTATATAGATGTGAAACAGAGTGGCTGCTAAATTTAGGATGTGCAAGACCCCAGTCTTTTAAAAATGTAATTTCTGCAAATAAATTATTTTTCAAGCGGTTACGTTGTCTGTGCACTTTACTGTGGACTGTGAAAGAAAGTTTTATTGAGCTTTATCTGTTTATCTAAAATTAACTAAATGAATTCCTGAACTTCTACTTAAGAGATAATTATGTAAATCTTCATGACTTTTCTTGTAATTGCATTTTCAGTCCTATTGCTTTTAGAGTCTGGGTCGCTACAGGAGCTATTTTTACAGAAGCCATGCACCCACTAGAAGAAGCTTAGGGCCACAGCAATAAAACAAAAGAAATATATATATAAATTATTGTTTGTTTTTTACTTCTGGGGGGGGGGGGCAAAAAAAATCAAAGTTCTTCCTTTAATCTTTGGTTTTTGATTTTATTCTCAGAACACTGAGGGGAACAAAAAGTAATTTTGTGATTGGAGTCAAAATTCTGAAGAATAACATTGGCCCTAATCATCTTCTATAGGCTACTGCTGTGCTAATATTTTAATTAATAAACAATAAAATGCGGCCCTGTGGTTTCTGGGTCCTCATAAGATCCACAATAACGCCTGACTGTTCTCTCATGTTGTTATGCTTTAAGGATTATTTAAACTTTTCATTCCATCCTGCTTGTTATGACCCTTTTTTGTTTCAGTGACAGATTGTCCACTTCTTACCAAAAAAGTCTGAAACTGTATAAAACTGTACAGGTCTGAAAATGTTTGTTTAGTTGTAAGAGGAAGAAAAACACTATCCAGGTGGAAATAGAAGTATTATTCATTCATTCAACCTTTATTTAGGCAGGAACCTCGAGGGCTGATTTACAAGAGAGACCTGTCTACAAACTAAAGAATGATGACAACAGCAACAGTAGATTTTCCTTGAACAATCAACAATAGACAAACATAAGAGAGAAATCCAGATTTTTTTTGACAAGTTAAAACAAAGATATCAAAGTAGCAAAACAGACAGATAAGGCAGATGTAGAAAATCAAAAACAGTACCGTACTGTATGAAAATAGTACTATAAATATTTATACCAGTATACATATACTGAATGCCCTTTTTTCCCCCTAAAACCTGCATTTGTGGATTTTTTTAAGATTTAAATTAGTTTAAAAAAATAATTGGAATAACATTACTGTATTTTATTGAATAATTCTGTCTCATGGCTGCAACGTGTTGAAATGCCTCGTGGTCTCAGAAGTCCAGATTAGGACATAATTCAATAGTCTGATTGTAGTCAATACCACATTTTTATACATTTATTTCATATTTTCATTGTACAGTACAGTAGTTTGCTAATTTAAAGCGCCAAAATTTTCAAAGCTGGAGGGAAGAGAGTCGATTGGTGTTCCCTGTCCGCCTCTTCACACGTGACCCACTAGAGGAATCAACCAATCGGGTTTGTCTGTTCTCCATATCTCTTCGTGATTGGTTTACCGCGGGGACGGTTAATTTTTACAGTCACACACTTCCGGGTGGCTGTGGCCTCCTAAACCAATGAGATGAGACTATTTTCTAGAACGTCCAATCAGGGTTTAGGGCGGGACAAACTGGGGGGTTTATATCCAGGTCACTGTGCGTCACTCTCTCATTTCGCCTGAACTCACTTTCTGTGTTGGTTTGTAGAAGTTGTGTCTGAATAATGTCTGGAAGAGGTAAAACCGGAGCTAAGGCCCGAGCCAAGGCGAAGACCCGCAGCTCCCGCGCTGGTCTGCAGTTCCCCGTGGGCCGCGTCCATCGTCTGCTCCGCAAAGGGAACTACGCCGAGCGAGTAGGCGCCGGAGCCCCGGTGTACCTGGCCGCCGTGCTCGAGTACCTGACGGCCGAGATCCTGGAGCTGGCCGGCAACGCCGCCAGGGACAACAAGAAGTCCCGCATCATCCCGCGCCATCTGCAGCTGGCTGTCCGCAACGACGAGGAGCTGAACAAGCTGCTGGGAGGAGTGACCATCGCCCAGGGAGGAGTGCTGCCCAACATCCAGGCCGTGCTGCTGCCCAAGAAGTCCGGCCAGGCCGCCCCGAGCTCCGGCAAGGCGGGAAAGAAGAGCTCCTCTCAGTCCCAGGAGTACTAGCTGCTGCCGGCTAACACTTAGCCTGCTGGCTACACCCAACACAAAGGCCCTTTTAAGGGCCACCCCACCATCACAAGAGCCGTTTCCTCTTCACATCATCTGATCCACACTGGTTTAGATGACTGCAGTTTACTGAGTCTGATGGACAAACATTCACCAAGTTTCTGTTTTTTAAGAAACCTTTGAATCACTTGAATAAAACTCACATTTGCTCAAAATCAAGTTTGGTTTCCTGTAAGTTTGCACCACACAACATTGAATTATGCTAAAACTCTTGTAGTTTTGAGGCTCATGGTTTTAGGACTCCAAAATGTGATCTTTGGGACTTGTGAAGGTGACTGTAGGATATGGGTCTTTGAATTTAGTTTGTAATTGGCTTACTTTTTTTGGTTTCATTTAAAGTATTTTTGATTAAGAAGAAGTTAGTAATTTGTTTTTTGATTGACTGGAGGTAATGTGGGTTGGTCCAATTTTCTATAAGTGGAAGGGCCCGGTGAGGTGTTTAGGTTTGGGGCCTATGGTTTTTACCAGAGCAAGAGGGGCGACGGAGAAGAAATGTTTGAAGCTTGTAATTGAAAAAGGAAAAAAATAAATCCAAGTCTGGACCTTGAGCCATCACTTGCCTGCGTCGAAACTTGACCCCAGTGCCTTAGTACTGTACAGTAGTGGCTTGATGGAAACTTATAATTGCCACTACAGTGACCTAGATGTTTGTGTGGTTACAACCCTACACATGTTCCAACGGTTGCTTTGCTCCAGGTGTTTCCTGTTGCACATCAGGGCACAAAGATCTGAACGTCGTTTGCCAAAATAAAAAGGAGCACTCAAACTTATTACAGATTATTTAGATTCTCCTGATACATTTCTCAGGCCTGACTTGCATTTTCTGCCAACTGCAAGTGTCCTGCCCAAATGTCTCCTCGGATGATTTGAAATGTCTTTAAGAATTTAAGACCGAAAACCATCGTCCTTAAACATTTTGCTGGTGTTAAAGGTTCAGTCTGCAGTTTCTGTAGAACTGTAGCACTTAGAAAAAATTTCAACAAGCAAAGCATTCTGATCCCTCCCCCTCAGAGCCATATATGGCTCTGCCCCCTTGTGGTCTGTTAAAATTCAAATTCAAGCTCTGTTTTTATTGGCTGATTCAAATTCAAGCTCGGTTTTTATTGGCTGGTTACAAACTTTGTTTTTATTGGCTGGAAAATGGCGGGTCACTTTTTCTTTTTAGAAATGCTTATTTACCACCTGGAGAAGCAAGGGGACAATATTATATTTTTTTTTTCAGAGATTACCTCTCTAACATCAATCTAGTGACAGAGTGAAGAAATATGTTAAAAATATATTGTTAGAAAAGTTACATATAGCAGCTTTAAATCAAGACAGTCCTACAGCACTAACAAGTTTAGGAGCCTCTTCATGCTGGAGTGACTTGTAAATCCTTGGGTTTAATTAAGGCATACATTTCTTATAACAGGTGCTAGTCCAGAAGTCTGCAACCTACTGGTACAGTATTTGATCCAAACAGCTGGTTCTGCCTCTTTCATCACAGAGTGCAATGTGTCCAGAGCTGGAAAACCTGCCACAACTGGGAATGTCAACTGTTGGCCGCTTCAAAATTGGTTAGAGGCAGTGGGGGCTGACATTAAAAGTGAAAGTACTGTATATAATGAGCATTTTGAATACTTAGGGGTGCAGCAGTTTTCTGGTCGATCACAGATTTCTATAAAGTCTGACCTGATGTTGTTTAACTGTCAGGTGTTAAGGTCACAATTGCACCTTCAATTTTCCAGTCTGATTGATTAAAAAACATACCCTTGAACAATATTCTAGAAACAATACAAACTTGTTTTAACTGGCCATGAGGTATCGTGCTCTGAAATATAAATGAAGTTTAGACAATAAAAACAAAAAACACATTTTCTCATGTATTGGCCGATTTCCCAAAATTAAAGAAACTGGGGCCAATTTATTGGTGCACCTCTAGATACTTCCTCATTTTAGAGAAAATTTATGCAAAGAAGAGGGGGGTGAGATTAAAAACCAGCTCATGCCCGTTTTGATAAAAATAAACACTGAATTCTGCAGGTCTATGCGAGTCCTTTTATTTGAGTAAAATTTGAAGTAATAAATCTCAAGGTTAAAGTGGATTATTTACTTTGACTCAGTTTTCTTTATTTCTAAATCTTACTGTTGTCAAACTGACCGTATTTGTTGGAAACTGTTGTCTTTAAGGTGTTCCTAAAGATCCCACTGTAAGACGCAGGATAATTTTATTTATTTATCTTCAGGGGGTCGCCACAGTGAACTAACTCACACCAAGACTTGGCAATTAGTTTACACTTGATGCTCCTTCAGATGAAACCACCGAGCTACCACAGCCCTCTGTGTGGAGCAGAGAGTTGCCATGTAGGGCGCTCTGCGGAGCAGATGGTGGCTTCACCTTTTCCACCCACATTTTGATGTCGGTCAGGGGAGTTGAACCGGCAACTTTCCAATCACAAGCCCACTTTCTCTAACCTCTGCGCCACCACTCCCGGGCTTTGGATAAATGAAGTGACTGCATTTGTAGAAAATTGGCAGGAAAACTGTTAAAACGAGCCTGTTGTGCATAAATAAAGAATAAAACTCAATCTCATGTTAGTTTTGGTGGAAGCTTCAAGGAGCCGCAGGCTGCAGACCCCTGGCCTTTAAAAAAGTCAAAGTTTGCTCAACATCGCTTTAAAAAAAAGTCCAACTAAGTTTGGTTGATTGGAAGCAAACTATAAAGGACGTCTCGAGGCTTTTGCACAGCACGGCTCTTTCCTGGGTGTTTTTCTAAAAGTTTTACACATCCAGTTTTATTTATTTATCTGCAGCAGAAAGTGGCAGAATAAGGTTGTGCAGTTCTCTAGTTTGGCCACCAGGGGTCAGTCTTCGTTTTGATGTCCATTGTATCTTCATTTAATCCGGAGGACAGCTCATCTGATCTGACCCAGGTTGTTCCATAGACGAGCTTCCTAAAAAAAAAAAAAATTTCATTTACCCTTTATTTATACAGGTAAATGAAATTTTTTTTATATAATAAAAACCCAGAGAAGTGTGTCAACACCTCTGAAACCCCACCCTGAGGGTCCAGCTAGACTTTAGTGCTGCATTTCATACAGCTGATCATAATATTTTACTACATGGACTTGAATATGATAGTGGAATTACAGGAACAGCTCTAGATTAGTTAAATCATATCAATCTGATAGATTCCAATTTGTAAATGTAAATAACGAAGCTTCATCATACCCCAGAGTTAGTCATGGAGTTCCTCAGGGTTCAGTGCTTGGACCAATACTCTTTACTTTATGTATGCTTCTATTAGGTAAAGTTATTAAACATCATGGGATACATTTCCATTGTTATGTTGATGATGCATACAGTTATACCTGACACTTCCTGTGCAGGTGTGGTGTTTAATGTCATCATGTGTTAGAGGTGCACGGCTGAAATCATTTCTTTCAGCAGGAGGAGAACGGGTAAACATTTATGTTTTATAGGCGATAAATGCGACGTGATGCAACAAGTCTGAACCGAGACAGGCTGAACCAATTACCCGGGCCTTGGTGACGTGTCCAACATCCAGCCAGGTCCAGATGGTCCTCAGAGGCTGAGATATTTATACATTTCTAAACTTAAAAAAAAAAAACTCTGGCTCTTTGGTAGCA
>JBBPBX010000888.1:60004-71100 GCA_038048925.1 Garcialebias charrua
GGTAAATAGAAACAAAGATGTCTGCTCGTTCAGAGTGTGTCTGCTTGTTTTGTAGAGACCTAACAAGAAAACTGATGGAGTTTGATCATCACGAGCACTTTTCTACTGTAATGGAGGAGCAGGTGGACGTCAACTGGTTCCAGTTTGTGAATGAACACTTCCCGTGAGGATCCGGCTCCTTTTCAGGCGTCAACTAATGTGCTTTAATCAAACTACAGTGAGAAGAAGTATAATCCTAACTGGGAGGTGCACACGTGCCTGACTGAGCACGTTTTACTGGAAAATTCCAACACTGTCTAAAAACTGTGTTGATTTTGCACATAGCTGTGACAGATTGCAGAGCTGTGTGAGTTGAGTGGGCAGATGTCACAAAGGCTTCAGTGCATCTGTTTTACGAGTTACTTTTGAGCGTATTTAATGGTTTCATGCTCCTTTCCGTCCAGTTGTCTCAGATCAGCACTGGGCTGAATGTACTGTTTGTTGTGGAGCTTTTAAATCAGAGGTTTAAAGTAGATCAAGTGCATTTAAGCTGGTGATTCTCTCCCTCTCCACTGAAAGGCTACAAACGCCCTCCAAAACAACAAAAAATACACATAAAACATTTCCAACTCAGTTAAATGTATAAGTTTTAAGATAAAGCTTTATATAGAGCTGGCACAAGATGTTTAACCATTCAGAGTCAAACTTCTTCTGTCTGTTAAAACATACAAACATTTATGAAACTTTCAGAAAATTATCACTGGACAGCTCTTCAACTTTTGAAGCTGACCCTGAGTTGCCAATTGACTTTAATAAAAAAAAAAAAAAGGGTTATAAAAGATAATTTTAAAGATGTTGAGCTAGAATATGGTGTGAGAGTCATTCCCAACTCACACACCAATAACTACTCATTGCACGAGATCTTTGCTTAAAACTTTACTACCGCTGGAATTAGTCTTGTACGTGTTAGCAAAATATCTCATGGAACACAGGAAGGAACTCTGTGAAAGCTGAGAACGACAACTAGGATCAAAGCTTCAGTTGAAGATGGCCACCATGGCTACCTTAGCAGACACTGAAATGGCTACAATACTGGAGCAGAAAGGTAAATAATTTTTTAGATGTGGATGAATCCATAAAAAATTTAAAGCCATGCGGTGAGGCCATATTTTAAGTCACATTAGCCAACACTGGTGGTGGCCATCTTGAAATTTCAAGTGGTTAATGTACTTTTTAAAATAGACTTATACGGAACGTCTATAACATTGAAATATTTTGCAGAATTTGGTCACTTATCTGCTCTACTAGAACCCAGTCCATCTTTCAGATACTGAGCTTCATTTTATTGTGGTAGTAGCTGAGAGTTATTCACAGCATGTAGTTTCTCATTGATCTTGGTCTAAACTCGGTCATGAAAGACATGGAGAGAATATGTTATACTATTTGGATCATTTGAAACTAAGTTATGGTTTTGAAATACGGTACCTGCAGATGTGTAGCTTTAATTCTACAGGATGGTCAATTTTGTCCCATTCAGGTCATCAGTAACTATCAGGTCCTATCAGAGGGTGGTAGTAACGTGTTCCTGTTTCTATAGAAGAAGAGGTGATCAGGTTCTTATCAGCCTCCAAACAGCCTGAATGTGAATTAGTTTCTTTGAAGGAGAAAAGTGTTACCATCCCCTGCTCCTCCACCTGTCTGCTGTTAACTACAGTCACCCTGCAGAGGCCTGAAGGCGTCTGCTCCTTGCTTTTACGTTCCAAAAACAAGCCGCACACACGAAACGATACAAAACTTTGCTTGTTCTTTCAAAATCACACTTTGTGAGGCACCTGTGCACCATCGTCAACATGCTAAGATGCAGTACAGTCTGTAAACTCCACAGTCAGTCAGCTGTTGTAACAATCTCCATCACAGCATTCAGGTAACACTATAAAGTTAAAAATATATGAATAATGAAAATATCTCAAATTTTTTAATACACAAATAACATACATTTCAGTCAGTTGTACAGATTTTGAGCTAGAATTCAGTATGAAAGTAAATAAAAGTAATCCTTGATACATAATCTGAGCCCTTTACATCGTACAAGGTTTTTGCTTAAAACTTTGGCACGCCTGTTTGTCTTTTAGTAAAATATCTCCTGAACAGCAAACTCTCAGAAAGTGGATAGACGTCTACAACTGATTGACTTTTGATCTCAATCCAATTTAAAGATGGCCGCCGCTACAGCCGATTAAACTCGACCAATGAAAAAATAACGACAACTTGGTCAATTGTACTGATTCTGAGCTGAAAGTGGATGTGGTAGTAGCCGACAGTCATCCTGAAAGTCTTGCATTAAATTAAATAGTTTAAAACTCTTGCATGAAAGGTGGCAGGTGATAATCATTCCTTCAAGGAAGGCTTTTAACTTAGCATTTTCATCTGCAGATTTTATGTTTTAACACAAAGGAAAATACTTTGTATTTACAGTTAAGTTTTCTTCTTCAACACTTTCACAGTTTTTGTCCTTAATGTGAATATTTTTGTTCCTATACCATCATTTAAAAATATAGCTGATCTGTTTTCCTTATTTAGAGAAGACAAACAGCCATAATGACTAAGTCACATCCAAAAGGACCTTTTAAAAAGTTCCTCCACCTCATCAACGAGGAGAGCTGACTCACAGCTCGCCTCCCTGCAGACTTCACAAACATCTGGATCCTTAGCTGCCTCTGTTTGTTTTTATTTTCCTCTGTGAGTCGTCATCTGCTTTCATTTCCTCCATCTCCTCTCTGGCTCTCCGACCATGGGAAAAGCCTTCTGAGATCAATAGTGGAGGCTTTTCTCCCACTTTCTTCTGCTCTCTGTGTGTGTGTGTGTCTGTGGGCCAAACACAGCTCCCTGTGGGACGCCTGAAGAGACGCTCACTTCCTGTGGTGGTTCTCTGCTGCATCGTTACAAGTGTATCGAGAAGAGGGGCTGCATTTATCAGAGATGTTCCAGCAGAGTGGAAATACTTGCCTCTTTAGCCGTTTGTTCCATCAAAGAGCTCAGAGCAGGAAGTGAGAGGACATGAGGTCTGTTCCTGCTCCTCACTCCCACACCACATGTTGCTTCTCTCATAGATCAGACGGAGCTGATGCTCTCTGGTTGACTGGTGTGGACATACAACCAGTGGTGGGCCTCCAACCGCTAGGTAGCGCTGTTGCGCTAATCCGCTTGTAGCGTAGCTAAATAATCTGTTAGCTTTACAGCGGATTGACTAAGTTTTATAATTCATAAGCGGATTTATGCTATTTTTATTTAAAATGCAGTACCGCTAATAACTAATTATCTATCAGTAAAAACGAAATAACGTATTTACGAGCAGCGCCGGATGTGGTCCGTCACAAAAAAGCGTCCCCCTCAGTCTCTTGGTGTGTGCTCTCTCTATAGCAGTTAGCAGCCAGTGTGTTACTCTGGAGCCTTATTGCTTGTTTTCGAAGAGTCAGACGAAGACTTTTTAACATGGAGGGTGAACTTATGGATGTTTCTCAGGGCCTACGCGACGCGTCTGGATTTAAAAATAGAATTTCGCCACATTAGCACTCTTCAAAATGGCGTCCGCGACGGCCAAAGAAGCCAGGATTTTACAACAAAACACGGTAAAACAATTATTTCTTTGCTGAGAAAAAATATATTTCATAGCTGACGTTATAGCACAAGTTTTTCTGAGCTTGAGAGTTTCACGAAATGGTCAAATCTGCTGGACTTCAAAAAGTAGTTCACCATTAGGACTCTTCAAAATGGCGTCCGCAAGGCAGCAAACTTTCATACTCAGGGAATCACAAGGAACTCAGGAGACAGAGGCAACAGGAGACAATGTCAGGACAATGATAAACACAGAGATAGAGACTTATTTTTGATTTGATTTGATGTTCATTCATTCATTTTAAAAGAACAATACAAAACAGTTTCATCAGATACATGGATGAATAGACTTTTAGCTGAATGGATGGATGGCTGGATGGCTGGATGGATGATCTTTAACAAGTTCTAAAATCATTAAAATTTAACCTCAGCTTGTGCCTCTGACCCAACAGAACCTCCTTCAGCAGCAGAATCCTCTGTGGTTCTCTGACTTCATCAGTCTGCAGGACTTCATCAGTCTCTCTCCTGGTTCTGGAGGAGTTCTGACCCACTCTTCTTTCCATTGTTGCTTCAGTTCTTTGAGGTTTCTGCTCAGCTCTCTGAAGGTTTCAGGTTCAGGTTCTGGACTCTGACTGGGCCGTTGATTTGATTTGATGTTTATTCATTCATTTTAAAAGAACAATACAAAACAGTTTCATCAGATAGAAGAATACAAGTAGGATAAAATGAAAGGAGCAGAAAGAAGATGAAATCTTATTATATCTGCCCCTTATTTATTTCACAGTTTGTTCAACCAATGATAACCTTCAAACTACATCACAAAATGAATAAATCTACTAATTTATCTAACTGTAATACTGTACACAAACACACTAAGCTACATCATATATAGTTTTTGAGCAAGTCCTTTTCGACCTTTTTCTTAAATGTATACATTGGGCAGCACGGTGGCACAACTGGTAGAGCTGCTGCCTCTCAGCGAGAAGGTTGCCGGTTCAAATCCCGGTCCGGGGCCTTTCTGGGTGGAGTTTGCATGTTCTCCCCGTGCATGCGTGGGTTTCCTCCGGGTACTCCGGTTTCCTCCCACAGACCAAAAAACATGCTTGTTAGGCTGATTGGTGACTCTAAATTGACCCTAGGTGTGAGTGTGAGAGTGGATGGTTGTTTGGTGTGAGTGAGACAGGTCCCTCTTGTAAATGAGTCCCCGTGACTCAACGAGGCTAGCCTGTATAAATAAAGGTTGAATGAATGAATTGATTTTGCATTTTTAACATCACTCTCCAGAACATTCCACAATCCAACTCCCTGAATTGAGGTAGACCGTCCCTTTAAGCTGGTTCTGAATTGTGGTTTGATGAATATCTGTCCCTTTAAGATTGTAATAACTTTGTCTAAATTTCTTTGGATATTTAAAGGTAATGTGTTATTATGAGCCCTATACATAACTGATAAAATACTATATTCTACCAATTCCTGGAATTTCAATAAATTTAGCTGAAGAAACAAGGTGTTTGATGGGTGACTGAAATGTTTTCTGGTGATTACTCTTACAGCTCTCTTTTGTAAAATAAAAATTCATGGAATTTCAATAAATTTAGCTGAAAAAACAAGGTGTTTGATGGGTGACTGAAATGTTTTCTGGTGATTACTCTTACAGCTCTCTTTTGTAAAATATAAACAGGCTTTGTAATTGTTTTGCACGCTTTTCCACAAACCTCAATACAATAGATTAAATGTGGAACAATGATTGTGTTATACAACATATACAGAGCTTTATCAATTAAAAAATCCCTGACTTTATATAAATGAAAATTGTCAACCTCATTTTCATTTATCAGCTTTATCATTTCTTCATGTCTCTCTCTTTCTTCTGAAGACACTGGATGACAAAAGGCTCAACTCCGTGTTCTTCATTGACCCCCTCCTTTTCTCTTTAAAATCCATTTAATCGTCCAAAATCATGTTTTTGGATCTCTAAAAGCAGCTAAGCTACGAGCTAAGCTAACAGGCCAACCTCAGGAATAAACCTCCGTCTTGTCGAAGCTTCAAAATTCATAGTTGAAACTAGGGATGTCCCGATCAGGTTTTTCTGACCCCGAGTCCAAGTTCTTTAATTTGAGTATTGGCCGATATCGAGATCCGATACTTCTAAAATACATTTTTAAAATGAAGAAGAAAAAAAGAAACTGATCCAGATGTCCCTTAATTTTTATTTTATTTACCGTAACATTTAATATGGGAAATGTTCTGTGAGGTAGATTGAACAATCAAGTAATAAGATTTTTTTTAAATTCTTCACATTGAAGTTTAGTGCAACAGTATGAAATAAAAATGTCTAATTTAAAATAAGCAGCTCAACTTAAAATACTCAGCAGGCATGTAAACAAATAAACTCTGTGTATTGTGTCGGGTGTTTGTTTCTGATGTGCCTAATCAGGTTTGTTGTGTTAAATGCAGCCTTTTCCTTACCTCCTCTTGAAATACGAACTTTACATATCTCACAGTTTGCAAACGCAATATCTTTGTCATCCACTTTAAAATATCTCCACACGACAGACATCGCTGCCTCCACTTCAAGTTAATGCCGCGTTCCGCTTCTTTTTTACGACAGTCACTGCTTTACGGCAGGCACTGCTTTACGGCAGGCACTGCTGCAAAACTATTGTGCATGTTTTGTTCCGAGACAATTTGACTCTGTAACTCAACATACAGTTAATATAATATTCCCGTTTGTGTTTAGAATAAATATACACATATATATCCGATCCCTGATCGGTGTGTAACGCCCGATTCAAATCGAGTCTGAAACCACGTGATCGGGACCGATTTCCGATCATGTGATCGGCTCGGGACATCCCTAGTTGAAACCCGTGCCTTCGTGTAAACGGTTGTTTTTCTCTGCAAAAAGAAGCTGAGAACTTGTTTACGGATTTTTTAATTAAAAGCTTTGTGTGAAAAATGCTATGCTAAAGAGCTCAAGCCACACCGAGCATCCGCCATTTTGAGAACCGAAGAAGGGGCCTCCCTCCCATTTTTCTTAAAGAGACACGCTGCTCGCTGTCTCACTATCCATCCTTCAGTTCAAAGTCTTATACTGCCATCCAGTGGTCAAAAAAAGTACTACACACAAAACAAATTAACATTTCTTCTTAAATTAGACAATAACTACTAATTATTGTCAAATTTCAAACAATAATATCGCAATAATTTCTGGGACAATCGCCCAGCAAAATTTGTTATCGTGACAGGCCTACTCCCAGTCTTTGCTTTGATGAGAGCATTATGAGCCTCATCCTGTCCTTGAATGTTACTTAAGATGTAGCTGAGCAGTGTGGTCAGAATTCTGGGAAAATCACTGATGGTCTCTTTGATGAGGCATGTAAAAAAAGTAAGTCCTTTGTATTGTGATCCTCTCACTCCTCCCACGGTTTGTTTAATTTCATGCCATTTGGAAGAAGGATCGAGAGCAATCAGAATTTAAAACATCCTTATTCCACAGACAGTAACACTCATTAAGTCTAGAGAACGACTGTTTTATTTCAATGTATTTTCAATAAATACAATTATGAAAAAAACCACACAGTAGTCATCTATCACTGCAATATGACAGTAAACGTAATCCACCTTCATGAACTGCTGCTTCATCCAGATTAAAAAAGTTCAAAATGATAAATCATTCCTGTTTTTCTTGTGATGTGATCTCCAGGAGGCAGGAGGGGGAAGGTGAAAGGTCCTACATTCAGAATTTCTGGCGTCCAGGTTAATGCTAAGCTTGTTATTTCTCATGAAGAAGAGCTGGCTCCTCTGCACAAGGCCATTCCTGCTGATCCCGAGGAGAGAAAAAGGTAAAGTTTCTGCACTGAGCCTCACGTTCCACTCAACTGTCTAAAATAGGTCTTTTCTTTTCTAGCTGCTCTGTGTCTTGTGAACACAGGTTTGAACGACACATAAGGTAGAAGTCAGAGCAAAGGCAGCATCTAAATATAATGCTTAAGTTATAGTTTGTAGATGTGTTGTCTCTGTTTACCGTATTTTCCGCCTGATAGGCCGCACCTTTCTATAAGTCGCTTTGTCCAATTATTGGCAATAAATTGGAAAAATCCATAAACATGTTGCACCTTTATTTAAGTCGCATCTAGTATGAGTCACCACTACGCGACGCGTCAGCGCATCATTTGCCCTGCTGAAAATGGCGGCCACAGAAGGACTTTTAACAAGATTAACACGGTAAAAACAATTATTTGTCTGCTGAAAATTATAGCAAAGATGTGTCTTAGCTTAACCGTTCCTTAATAAATTCACGTAATGGTCAAATCTGCTGGATTTAAATTGTTTCGCTTTGACGTCTTCCAAACGGTCGCGCGCTACGAAAATAAATGATAAATGAATCGAATTTTAGCTCAAACAACTCCAACAGCTAACAGTTTGTAAATGACCACCAAGTAATTACTTTCTGTAAGTTTAAAGGAAATCTGTCCAGTAGTTCATGAGTTATTTAGATAAATAGTAACCGTTTTTACTAACAAACACTGAGCTAACAGTAGTTACCTCCAGAGCAGGAGGCCGGGCAGAGACAGAGTCATTCCGACCAGAGGAGGCTGCCGTCGGACACATGAGCTGGGAACGGTTGGTGTACCCTAGCGAACAAAAGTGGTACTGCACCCCTAGCGGCCGAAAGTGGTACTGCACTATTTTTTGCCAAAATGAAAAACGGTCATATCTGAGCCAAAAATTGGTCTAAAAATATGGGAAAAACTCCATAAACAAGTCTCACCTCTCTATAAGTCACAGGGCATGCAAATTAGGCAAAAATGTGTGACTTATAGATCGGAAAATACGGTACATTAAAATTGCTCTGAAAATTTGTTAGCATGTGCAGCTCAGATCCAGGTCATAGACAGAAGAAAACAAAGTCTCGCTCCTGTGTGGCTGTTCTGGGAACTCTTAAAAGATTGTAGGTGCAGTTTGCACAAGATGTTATTACATTTAGAGCAATCTGATTATTTGACCACACTGAGCAGAATCACCAACAGAAAGAAGCTGAAAGTCTGAAGCTCGTGGTTTGTTCACGATATAGCAGGATCTGTTGCTTATTGTAATTCACAGTTTTATGATTCAAGAGCGAGAGAATATTGTTAAAAACATTAAAAATCATCCAGTTTTATTTAACTATTGGCTTGTTTGGAGGTAGGATATAAACTATACAACAGCTGACACTTCAAAGTAAACCCATACAACTGCACCTACTACAAAAAAGAATAAAGTCAATAAAAGTCTAAATTATCTGCAGGTAAGATCAAACTTTACAACGACATGTGGTTAGCTGAAGCTTTTGCAAGTGTGAAAGTCCCATAAACAGTTTAATTGTGAGTGTTTTTATTGACAGGATGTTAACTGTGTTTGTTCAGGTATATGATTCCGTGCCACTCGAAGGCAGCACACTTCGACATCGAGTGGGGAAAGGAGGACGACTCCAGTCTTCTCATAGGAATCTATGAATACGGTTATGGCAGCTGGGAGATGATAAAGATGGACCCGGACCTAAATCTCACTCACAAGGTGAGTTCAGGGCTTCTGACTGTTTTGACAACAATAATGGCTTTTTTTAATCCAACACCACAAAAATACATTAAAGCAAAACAGCACCAGCCTTTTCATTTATTGACAGTCATTCATTAGTGCTTCTTACCTGTTGCCCAGTGATAGCTCATCCACTGAAGTCTGATGCATTTCTAACGACAGTCCCTTTGTGTTTCATCCATTATCGATCAGCTTCTACCAGATGATCCCGACAAGAAGCCTCAGGCCAAACAGCTCCAGGCCAGAGCTGACTACCTCATCAAGTTACTGTGCAAAGACTTGGCCAAAAGAGAAGCACAGAAACAAGCTGGAACTGTGAGTCTCACAGGAAGTTACCAGTACTTTGTATCGCTGCTAGTGGTTGAACGAGTACATCATTTTTAAACTCGACATTAACACAATAAAGCTCAAGTAGAACTCGAGTAGTTGTTGACGTCATAGGATCTCAAGGTGCAAAAAACATTAAATAAAGAAAAACGCAAAAAAAGTAATTTATTATTTACAACAAAAAAAGACAAACAAAACATTGGGAGCGTATATTATGCTCCTACCATTCATCACACTGCAAATAAGTCACAGGAAAACTAAAACTATTACAGTAGTTATTATTATTATTAAGCTGCAAAAGTGAAAGAAACGTGCGGCACGTCAAAAACTAAACTACCGTATTTTCCAGAATATAGGTTGCGGCTTTTTATAATTTTTGCATGCCCTGCGACCTACCTTATATTTAGGTGCAACCTATTTATGGCTTTTTATCACTTTCGTTCGGTTTTTGGGTGTTTTTAATTTAATTTTTTTTTAATCCAGCTCATTTCACAATTACGTTCATTTATTAAGGAAAAGTTCAGCTCAGACACATATTTGCTATAATTTTTATCAAACAAATAATTGTTTTTAAGTGTTAATCTTCTTAAAAGCCTTGCTGTGCGCTCCTGTGGCAGACATTTGCAGCAGAGCTAAACACGGTCCACATTTCTGGGTTGACTCAGCGCGTTACGTCGGCGGTAGGTGCGACCTATATTTAGGTGCGACCTATATTCAGGTGCGACCCGTATATGGATTTTTCCATTTTTTGGCAATAATTGGACAATGCGACCTATATTCCAGAAAATACGGTAAAAGCAGTGGGGCAGTCGATTGTGCACATTAGGTTTACTTTTAGAGATTATTATGTTTATATGTTTTTTTATAGGTTTAGAGATGAATATTTTTTGCGTTTTGTTTATGAAACAAGATCAGAGGAAGCTGGTTCTGGTTCGGTCGATTGGACCCGGTGTTACACCACATTCTGTGACCTGCAACAGTGCATGCAACACCGCCCCCCTACAGTCACAATATACGGTGTTCACAGAATTTGGTGTAACACCGGTTCGCAACGCTCTCCAAACAGGAAGTTGATTCATTTTCTGTTCTGTAACTGCGACGTGATGACGTCACTACGAATACTCGACGTGAAATTAAAAAACTCTATAGACGTCCTAGGAATCGATGTGTAGATTACTCGAGTAGTCTGTTAAAGCCCTAGAGGAGTGTTTGCTTTGGACCTGTTGTAATAGATTTAAGATCATGTCTACAAGGATAAATCAGTTCTTTGTTTGTTTGTAGGCAAATTCACGGAAGAGGAAGCCAAGAAGTAAAAAGAGCAAAGCTCTGAAGACGACTAAGGCAGACGAGGTGACGAAGAGCCCATCTTCAGATCTCCAGTCAGACAAGAGGTCAGAAGACGAGGACGAGCTTGACGAGGACGACGACAAGGTAACCTTGGTTTCGTCACGCGATGCCTCAAATAGTTTTACGGTTGAGGTGACGAGGTCTGATCCCTTCAGGAGGAGGCACAGGTGAAGATATCGAGCAGGTGGGCCCGAGCAGACAAGGTGGCGGTGAAAGAGGAGGAGAAAGAGGAGGATAACGATGAGGAC
>JBBPBX010000888.1:75295-106565 GCA_038048925.1 Garcialebias charrua
CCCACTCGATGTCGAAGTGTGCTGCCTTCGAGTGGCACGGAATCATATACCTGAACAAACACAGTTAACATCCTGTCAATAAAAACACTCACAATTAAACTGTTTATGGGACTTTCACACTTGCAAAAGCTTCAGCTAACCACATGTCGTTGTAAAGTTTGATCTTACCTGCAGATAATTTAGACTTTTATTGACTTTATTCTTTTTTGTAGTAGGTGCAGTTGTATGGGTTTACTTTGAAGTGTCAGCTGTTGTATAGTTTATATCCTACCTCCAAACAAGCCAATAGTTAAATAAAACTGGATGATTTTTAATGTTTTTAACAATATTCTCTCGCTCTTGAATCATAAAACTGTGAATTACAATAAGCAACAGATCCTGCTATATCGTGAACAAACCACGAGCTTCAGACTTTCAGCTTCTTTCTGTTGGTGATTCTGCTCAGTGTGGTCAAATAATCAGATTGCTCTAAATGTAATAACATCTTGTGCAAACTGCACCTACAATCTTTTAAGAGTTCCCAGAACAGCCACACAGGAGCGAGACTTTGTTTTCTTCTGTCTATGACCTGGATCTGAGCTGCACATGCTAACAAATTTTCAGAGCAATTTTAATGTACCGTATTTTCCGATCTATAAGTCACACATTTTTGCCTAATTTGCATGCCCTGTGACTTATAGAGAGGTGAGACTTGTTTATGGAGTTTTTCCCATATTTTTAGACCAATTTTTGGCTCAGATATGACCGTTTTTCATTTTGGCAAAAAATAGTGCAGTACCACTTTCGGCCGCTAGGGGTGCAGTACCACTTTTGTTCGCTAGGGTACACCAACCGTTCCCAGCTCATGTGTCCGACGGCAGCCTCCTCTGGTCGGAATGACTCTGTCTCTGCCCGGCCTCCTGCTCTGGAGGTAACTACTGTTAGCTCAGTGTTTGTTAGTAAAAACGGTTACTATTTATCTAAATAACTCATGAACTACTGGACAGATTTCCTTTAAACTTACAGAAAGTAATTACTTGGTGGTCATTTACAAACTGTTAGCTGTTGGAGTTGTTTGAGCTAAAATTCGATTCATTTATCATTTATTTTCGTAGCGCGCGACCGTTTGGAAGACGTCAAAGCGAAACAATTTAAATCCAGCAGATTTGACCATTACGTGAATTTATTAAGGAACGGTTAAGCTAAGACACATCTTTGCTATAATTTTCAGCAGACAAATAATTGTTTTTACCGTGTTAATCTTGTTAAAAGTCCTTCTGTGGCCGCCATTTTCAGCAGGGCAAATGATGCGCTGACGCGTCGCGTAGTGGTGACTCATACTAGATGCGACTTAAATAAAGGTGCAACATGTTTATGGATTTTTCCAATTTATTGCCAATAATTGGACAAAGCGACTTATAGAAAGGTGCGGCCTATCAGGCGGAAAATACGGTAAACAGAGACAACACATCTACAAACTATAACTTAAGCATTATATTTAGATGCTGCCTTTGCTCTGACTTCTACCTTATGTGTCGTTCAAACCTGTGTTCACAAGACACAGAGCAGCTAGAAAAGAAAAGACCTATTTTAGACAGTTGAGTGGAACGTGAGGCTCAGTGCAGAAACTTTACCTTTTTCTCTCCTCGGGATCAGCAGGAATGGCCTTGTGCAGAGGAGCCAGCTCTTCTTCATGAGAAATAACAAGCTTAGCATTAACCTGGACGCCAGAAATTCTGAATGTAGGACCTTTCACCTTCCCCCTCCTGCCTCCTGGAGATCACATCACAAGAAAAACAGGAATGATTTATCATTTTGAACTTTTTTAATCTGGATGAAGCAGCAGTTCATGAAGGTGGATTACGTTTACTGTCATATTGCAGTGATAGATGACTACTGTGTGGTTTTTTTCATAATTGTATTTATTGAAAATACATTGAAATAAAACAGTCGTTCTCTAGACTTAATGAGTGTTACTGTCTGTGGAATAAGGATGTTTTAAATTCTGATTGCTCTCGATCCTTCTTCCAAATGGCATGAAATTAAACAAACCGTGGGAGGAGTGAGAGGATCACAATACAAAGGACTTACTTTTTTTACATGCCTCATCAAAGAGACCATCAGTGATTTTCCCAGAATTCTGACCACACTGCTCAGCTACATCTTAAGTAACATTCAAGGACAGGATGAGGCTCATAATGCTCTCATCAAAGCAAAGACTGGGAGTAGGCCTGTCACGATAACAAATTTTGCTGGGCGATTGTCCCAGAAATTATTGCGATATTATTGTTTGAAATTTGACAATAATTAGTAGTTATTGTCTAATTTAAGAAGAAATGTTAATTTGTTTTGTGTGTAGTACTTTTTTTGACCACTGGATGGCAGTATAAGACTTTGAACTGAAGGATGGATAGTGAGACAGCGAGCAGCGTGTCTCTTTAAGAAAAATGGGAGGGAGGCCCCTTCTTCGGTTCTCAAAATGGCGGATGCTCGGTGTGGCTTGAGCTCTTTAGCATAGCATTTTTCACACAAAGCTTTTAATTAAAAAATCCGTAAACAAGTTCTCAGCTTCTTTTTGCAGAGAAAAACAACCGTTTACACGAAGGCACGGGTTTCAACTAGGGATGTCCCGAGCCGATCACATGATCGGAAATCGGTCCCGATCACGTGGTTTCAGACTCGATTTGAATCGGGCGTTACACACCGATCAGGGATCGGATATATATGTGTATATTTATTCTAAACACAAACGGGAATATTATATTAACTGTATGTTGAGTTACAGAGTCAAATTGTCTCGGAACAAAACATGCACAATAGTTTTGCAGCAGTGCCTGCCGTAAAGCAGTGCCTGCCGTAAAGCAGTGACTGTCGTAAAAAAGAAGCAGAACACGGCATTAACTTGAAGTGGAGGCAGCGATGTCTGTCGTGTGGAGATATTTTAAAGTGGATGACAAAGATATTGCGTTTGCAAACTGTGAGATATGTAAAGTTCGTATTTCAAGAGGAGGTAAGGAAAAGGCTGCATTTAACACAACAAACCTGATTAGGCACATCAGAAACAAACACCCGACACAATACACAGAGTTTATTTGTTTACATGCCTGCTGAGTATTTTAAGTTGAGCTGCTTATTTTAAATTAGACATTTTTATTTCATACTGTTGCACTAAACTTCAATGTGAAGAATTTAAAAAAAATCTTATTACTTGATTGTTCAATCTACCTCACAGAACATTTCCCATATTAAATGTTACGGTAAATAAAATAAAAATTAAGGGACATCTGGATCAGTTTCTTTTTTTCTTCTTCATTTTAAAAATGTATTTTAGAAGTATCGGATCTCGATATCGGCCAATACTCAAATTAAAGAACTTGGACTCGGGGTCAGAAAAACCTGATCGGGACATCCCTAGTTTCAACTATGAATTTTGAAGCTTCGACAAGACGGAGGTTTATTCCTGAGGTTGGCCTGTTAGCTTAGCTCGTAGCTTAGCTGCTTTTAGAGATCCAAAAACATGATTTTGGACGATTAAATGGATTTTAAAGAGAAAAGGAGGGGGTCAATGAAGAACACGGAGTTGAGCCTTTTGTCATCCAGTGTCTTCAGAAGAAAGAGAGAGACATGAAGAAATGATAAAGCTGATAAATGAAAATGAGGTTGACAATTTTCATTTATCATGCGATTAATTGATTAATTGTTGATTGCGACAGGCCTAACTGGGAGATGACGACATAAGTCAAATTCTGACATCTCTCCTGAGAAAGCCTATTCTTTTAGTCAGGAGATCTTGAGTGATGTAGATTCCCACACATTTTGTGCTGTTGATCCTCGTCATAGCGCAGCCGCCACTAAGCATAAAGTTGATTCAACATTATTCTTCAGATATGTTAGCAAACAAGATAATGTTGAGTTTAATACAAAGTCCATCAGTAAATAGCATCTGTAACTGAATCTGCTTGAAATTAATATTTGTAGACTTGAGGTTTACACCGGTGTCTTCTATTGTATGAAGAAAACTGTTTTTTTATGCGTAAGCAGTTTAATTGTTTGTTTTTAATCTGAATTACCTGAAGACTTCTCTGGTCCACAGGGGTTTTCACGCAGAGTTCTCACACATCCATTGTGCACAGTTTCTGCCAGTCGTTTCAGGTCGTGTTCGGACTTATCCACAAGTTCAGCATCACGAGCAATGGCATCCAATCTGAGTCCAAACAACACGTGTTGAGCAGACTACCTGGTGTTATTTATAAAACTGTAAAACAAAGTTGAAATCAGCTTACCTCTCCAGTGGTCCTCCAAATTTTTTGTAACTCTTCACAAACCTGTCAAACGTTCAAGAGACAAGTTAATTTGAGTACGCCAGGAATAATTTATGAACAGCTCCTAGTGTTGCAAAATATTTAATCTACAAAAACTCAATGTTAATTTTAGAAGGATAACAATATCAATGGTGATACTGCAGAGAGAAAAACTAATGAAATAAGATACGTATTTTGTAATAAACTCCTTTCTCTTGTTTTCCCTTGCAGAGCATCTGTGTCTGTGGAGCAAATGAAAACAGAACTGCTGGCAGTGATAAATAATGTAAAAAATAATCTATCATTAAAAACCAACATTTTAGCATTGCAGTGAAATGAACTGTAAAAATATTACTCACCTGCGGATCTCTGCGTCAGTAAAGCCCTTGATATTTTCCCGTGGAATGGTCCGAGGTCGTCCTCGCTTTTTTGGTCTCTTTCGGTCTGAGCCGGAGTCACTATCAGAACCAGAATATCTCCTGTTCCTGCTCAGCCGACGAGCGTTGGAGTTGAAGCTTATCTGTTGGCACAAAGAGTGAAAAATCATCAGATTGTTCAATAAGAAACTGCAACGTACAAAGAAATAAATACCTTTCCCATAAAAACAAAGTCTTCACTGTGCGCCTCTAAAGAACTAGTTTAGATTGTTTCATTACAACTGTTATTTGGCATGATGTGTACCTGCTTGGCACAATTCCTCATGCGTGGTAATAGGTAGATTTCTTCCAGCTCCTTTTGTCTCTCTTCTTCCTCCATCCTCCTCCGTTGCTCTTCAGGAATGATGTCATCCCAGCTCCGTTGACTTCGCTCAGAGTCGATGTCTAGATCTTCATCCTCAATCACGGTGAAGTTGGCAACCTGCATCGGACAGGCCAACAAACAAACAAACGTAAGTAATCAGTTGCTAAAAAACAACAACAACAACAAAACAATCTCAGGATGTTTCCTTTTCTCACCTTGAACTGAGACAGCAGCTCTTCTCCTACCGTGGAAGGTCCAGGGTCGTTCTCCCTGGTCTCGGCTCTTTTGAGGATTTCATCGATGTCCATTTCCTGCAAATAAAAACACAAGAATTTAAATTAAATTGTTTTTAAACAGAAGTGTGCGCAAACACGCTTATTGAAGGATTAATTTACTTTATTCAGCAACAGCTACAAAATGTCATCTAAACGTGGCATTTTGTTAAATGTTTGATTTCACTAAATATTTATTAACAAAATAATCAGTAAAGTCGTTTGGCTCCAGACAGATACCCTCTAAACCAGATCCTCAACCGGAGGGTCGAGACCCAAATGTGGGTCGCTGTCTTTTGCCCGAGCAAAAAACATTAAAAATAAAACACTGACATTCTGATTGTTGTGTCTGATTTATGGATAATAATTGAATAAACAACTGAAAAAGAGATTGTATACACTCAATGTGTGTGTACTCAGCTAAAGCTACACAATCCACAACAACTTCTCAGTAGTTGAAGTTTATTTTATGATTGTGAACGAAAGCACTGCTTAGTCTGTTAAAAATGGCTAGTCCAGGGTCGTTCTCCCTGGTCTCGGCTCTTTTGAGGATTTAATTTAGTAAAAGTGTTTTGCGGAATAGAATATAAAAGAGAATATTTCTCTCTGCCAATCCAAATTTTAAAAAACCCACCTGAGGCTCCAGCTCTTCACCCTCTGGCTCTTTGAAAAGCTCCTCAGCACCAAATTTCAGAATGGCAGAGAGCTCCTCCTTGCTGAAAGGTGCTGAACTGTTGAAGGGAAACATATTGGGAGTTAAATACGGTGATGTACAATTGTGATGATTTTATCTGGCAGATCTGAAAGACTTCAAGAGGACAAGCACAAAAAAACAGGTGCCAAAATGTGTTGTTTACCTTGAGGGAGCAGCACCTGTATGAAGGACAGTTTTTCCTGTGGTATCCATTCTTTGAATGACAAGATGGTCTAGCACCATTTTCTTTTTTGCCCGTTCAATGATATCCTCCTCCACTGAACTTTTTGTCACCAGTCGATAGATGTTCACCTGCCAAGTCCACAAACAAATATTAAGGCACACACATATGTATGACATTCACTGCTATTTTATGGAGGAAATAAAAAGACTGGTTGCAAATTGGGAGGTAAAACGAATTAAACCAGTTTGTGCTGACCTGTCTTTTCTGTCCGATCCTGTGGGCTCTGGCTTGAGCCTGCAGATCATTTTGGGGATTCCAGTCCGAGTCAAAGATCACCACTGTGTCAGCCGATGCTAGATTGATACCAAGGCCACCCGCACGTGTGGATAACAAGAAACAGAAGTCCTAGACACACACAAATAAACCCATTTGAGGCAATAACCATGTTTTATTCTTAGTACACTGTATTCACTGTTACTTTAGGGGTGTAATGGTGCATGTAATCATTATAAACCATCAAGACCATGGGGAACAAGTTCTTCTCGGTTAGCTTTTTGTCTAAATGTGATAACAGAAAAGGATTAGAGGAAAATACAAACTAAAGCAGTCCACATCAAATCAAAGCAAGAACTGCAGTGGAAAGAAAATGGCAGCTTGAAGACCAGACGGTTTGTAAAAAAATAAATAAAGATTTACTGTTAAACTACGGCAGCAGTGCAGAGGCAGTGCTGGTTACACAGAAAGCCAAAAAAGGTCACAATCTGAGCGCTTTGTGCAATTTTCTTAACAAGAGAGAGATATGCTTTTCATTTGTGGAATTTATTAACGTTTTAGCTCGACACATAGGATGAATACAACTTGTAGTGAAGTCACCTGTAGATAAATCTTACCATGCTGTACCTGGACGTACAGCATCACCACGACAGTTTGTTTGTTTTTCCTCTCTGCTTCTAAGAAATTGTGTGCCTGTTTAAAATAAAAATAAATAAAAAAAACACCTGCAAATGGCATTTCTTTCTTTTTCTTGTGGTCCTAAAGCTTTCACAAAGCACAACTCAAAAGATAACATGTCAAACTGTGATTTTTGCGTACCATTACATCCCTTGCAGTGTTTCCCCTACTATTATCCAAGGAGGGCTCCCCCACCTTGTCAACAGAACTGAGCGCCCTGCCTACGGAAATCCCCCCACCGCAACTTCCACCAACAGTCGGGGCGCAGAGATTGTTGCCAAAGACAGGCCGCCACAGGAGAAGTGGTTTTGACTTGGTGTTAGTAACATAGAGCTCCATTACCCTCCCCAGGTACGCTCCAGTCTCTTCTTCTCCGTTTGACAAGCACCCTGCAAAGGTCAGTGCTGTAGGGGAAACACCACCACATATTCATAACATAAAACTTTACATACCTCTGAACCTTCGGCATTAAAATGATCCAACGCCTGCTTCCGCATCTCCCCTTTAATGGAGCCGTCCAATCTCTATACAAATACAAAACATTTAAAATTTAAAAGACATAAAAATAAAAGAAATTTAACACTTTCCAAAACTTACTTTCACAAAACATTTTTGTGATTAGCATTATGGTCATATGACAACTGTTTAGATACCTGGAAAAGGAACTGCCTGCACCGCAAGTATTCAGCCAGAATGTCGAGCATCCGCACCATCTGGGAGAAGATGAGAACTCTGTGACCTCGCTCCTTCAAACGCACAAGTAGTTTGTCCAAAAGAACCAGCTTTCCACTACTGCGGATCAGTTGCTATAAGAAAAAAGAAAAACAGTCCGTTAACCATCTATTAAAATGTAATAACCCAAAGTTAAACAGAACCACCTGATGACATTTAAAACACCTAAGAGCTCAGAAAAAAACTTAGTAAACTAACAGTAAAACCATGATAAACGTGTAAAACTGTAACTAATCCTTTGTTCATTTTACAGAAAAGAGCTGTACGAATTATTATGAGAAAAAAAACTACAGTATAGATATCCGTCCAATACTTTATTTTATCAACTGAAAATTCTGAAATTCTATGATTTGGTTAATTATAACATTTTGTTGCTTATGTATAAGGCACATAAAGGCATGTTGCCAGTTAATATTCAAACGAATTTTGTTAAAAGAGAGAGTGTATATTTTCTTAAAGGAATTGAGATGTTTGTGAAGCCGTATTGTACTAGTTTGAAGGAACGATCCACAATAATTCAGGGAATAGGATTGTGGAATGGTTTGGAAGATAACGTTAAGAATGCCAGATCACTGTGTACATTTAAGAGACTGATAAAGACGAGTTTCTTGAAATAATATGGAAATCGTTAATATATATATCTACTTAATTTGTTGTCTGGTTTGATTTAGATGTTTGAGTTTTTATGTTTTTAATTTAGCTGATTGTTATTGCCTATGTGTATTAAATTTTAATTTTAATTTTGTAAAAATATTTTGATTTACATCAGAATTGCCTATGTGTATTACATTTTAATTTAAATTTTGTAAAAATATTTTGATTTACATCAGAATTAAGTAAAAAGGGGCAGTTTTCATAAGACTAGTTCTTCTTCTGCCACCTTTCATTTTCTTTTCTTTACATTTTTTGATTGTATTGTATGTATGTGTATGTTTTTAAATGAAATGAATAAAAAAAAATAAAAAAACACGTTACCTTTAGGCATCAGCTATTAAATATCATTATGAATGTACGGTAATAGCTAGGCAATATCTTGATATCTTAGAAATATCAATATAATTTTTTTGCTATATAAGATGAGGTTATATTAATATAAACAATATTATGCTTGAAAATCTGCCTGCTCCTCTCCCTATCCCTCCTTGAAGACAAACCCAGCCCCTCAGCCGTGCTCTCCCCACCACTTCTCCAGGAGGTGGGCGGGACGTTTAGCACAAGTAAACACGGGACATATAAGAAGAGCAGCTTAGCTGCTGAACAAAAAGAAAAATAATGGCTGTTCTTTCAGAGATGGTTTGGATTTAAATTGTCAGATGAGGGGAAGAAAGATGAGTTCTGTAGACGATGCAGAAAAACAAGTCCTGACAAATGGTCAGAACTACGACTCTTTTTCACCATTTAAAACAGCGCTATAAGTGGAGGATGAAGCGTGTGTGAAGCTGCAGCTGCAGGTCCGACAGACTTCAGCCTCCTTCCCTGAAACAAACCACGGTATGAAACTCATTCAGCCGTGTTGTGCCTTATGAGAGGAACAGAGAGGTGTTATGACATTAAAGCAGTGGTTAATCATATCGCTAAAGACACGGTCCTTAGCGGATAACAAGATGGCTGAAGTTAGCCGTCTTGTTAGCTGCTAAGGACCGTGTCTTTAGCGATATGATTAACCACTGCTTTATCAATGTGGCGCTACCTCCTCTCACTGCAAGACTTCAAAATATGTGTACAGTTCTTTTTCTGCCCCTCCAACTTCACGCAGCCTCCTCCTCCTCCCTCTATGAAGACAAGCAGCCCCTCACTGCTGCTTCACACACGCTTCCAAACACGAAGGCGGCGCAGCTGAAGAACATTATTATTTAATATATGTAAATAAATGTCTAAAAAAACAAACTTTAATATATGTAAATAGTTTATTTTTTTGACATTTATTTTGTACAGTTACTGTACATATGTTGTTAATAAATGTGCCTGTGTGACAAGTGGAACAAAGCTTCAACTCAAATATATGTTTGTTATTAATTTATGGAAAGAAAAAATATTGATATATGGTGATTTATCTTAAAACATCAAGATATTAATTTTGGTCTATATCGCCCAACCCTAGAATGTAAGTATGAGGTACACAGCCAAGGCAGAATCAATTAGTGAAATGTGATGGGAAACACCCCAATATCAACATAACAGCTAAACTATACACACTAAAATATTATCCCATTCCATTTTTTCCTGATGGTAACATTTTAAGATGGTGTAGTGGCAGGGCTTTTGACTTGGGACCCGAAGGACGCGGGTTTGCGCCCCGGCCCCGCCCCGGCCCCGGCCACTACACACCTTGGGGTGTCTATGAGTGCACATCTAATTCTCCAGCTCCCCGAGCGCGACTACGCTGCTCGCTGCACCACCTGGTGGTGGTTGGGTTAAAGGCAGAAGACCAATTTTGTCTGTCAAGTATGGGAAACATACGGTACACAGATGACAAATGTGACAAATTATTATTATTATTATTATTATTAGAGACCTGTAAAGCTTCAGCTCTGTTGAGAGACTCGTCATCATCTGGAGGCTTGATTAGGTAGCAGTGGTTGCAACATTTCTTCAGCTCCATCATGACGTTCAGGAAGCCCGACGTGCTGCCTTTGGTACCTTTACTGAGAGCCTTGTAGTTCCTGGTCAGGATCCATCTGATCATGACAACAATTCACTGATTAGCAGCGTTAAAATCACATACAAAAAACATTGTTGGCATGTATACATTTAATTTACCTACTACTCACGCACCATTAATTAAAAAGGTTTAATGCTAACCAGCATTTGTTGCTGGTACAGTAGTGTAATTCTAACTAGGCAATTCAAATAACAAGAAATAAAAGAAGTTACTACCGTACGCTACAAATACTAACGTTTTTAAAACTGCCTGTCAGACAGAAAACGTTTTCTTCGTTTATATCATGACAGTGAAGAATAAAGGTTTCTTTCTACATGTAGAGGTTTGGTGCTGGCCTTACTTGTAATACTGTTTCTGGATGGCGCTCATCTCCACTCGGAGGATCTGCTCCACTTTAGCAGGAAGAGATTTTTCTACGTCCTTCTTGACACGGCGCAGCAGGAACGGTTCCAGCTCTTTGTGGAGGCTAGCGTAACCAGAATCTCTGCCTTTCCCGTGTTCCTCCTCAAACAGCTCCCAAGAGTGAAATCTTCAAGAGAACACAACACACATTAGCATGGGGTAGTAATGAATATATACAAAACAAAAAAAAGGATTTTTTTTTAATTAAAGTTGATACAACGGTAGAGCCACTGCTCACCTTGAAAGAGGGACACCTCACCTCAAACACTGACTCAAAGCTTTTATTTTAGTTGACACTGTTAAAATGCGATTCATCCATTCTGTTCTGAACAAACGTCATGTTTTATAAAATATTCTACGTTTCAGCTCAAAAACGTTCCAAGTTACTAATAATGTAATAAGACGTTATTCTGTACACCTGCCAAACATGAACTCAATAACCCAAGACTTTCTTATGAAACACAGAGATGTTTCTATGAGACCTTTGTATAACCAATCTTGGAGTTTTTGCCATCTTTGATATCCTCTCTCATCGAAGAGGAGTACTTTCCCAAACTGTCGTTCTCATGAAGATAACAATGTAAGAGCCTTCTTGTTCACCAATTACATTCCTTTTTTAGGAGATGGACGTCAACAGTGACCCCTCTGGTAAAACAATGTTTTACGGTTAATTCAAATACTGGTAGGTCCTATTTTGAATGTTTATTCATGAGAAATGTGTTTTAAGTAGTGCTGGGAGAAGATTAAAATTTTTGATCTGATTAATCACACTCTGGAGAACGTGATTAATCAGATTAATCAGATTAATCTCAATGCTTACCGGTAACTTTGTATGCTTGAAATGTAAATATGACGGTTTTCAATAAAATGTGGAAGAAAACGTTTTATTGTGTCAAACCAGTATTTCCATTCATCATTTCACCAGTTTTTTGCAAGGTTTAAAGTAGTAATGTTGTTTCAAACAATTTATAACATGCAAACAATAGAGTAAGCCCATAATACTGTATACATATATGGAAAAACATTTTTTTTTCATTTTTAACTAACTTCTTCACATTTTCAAATGACAGAGCTTAACATTTCTTTTCAGCATTTCAAATTAACCTAAAGTCCACATATTTACAATCACTTTCTCATAACGTACTCCACCTTCAACCAGTCACTTAGGCAAACTAACTTCTTCACATTTTCAAATGACAGAGCTCAACATTTTTTTTCAGCATTTCAAATTAACCTAAAGTCCACATATTTACAATCACTTTCTCATAACGTACTCCATCTTCAACCAGTCACTTAGGCAAACTAACTTCTTCACATTTTCAAATGACAGAGCTTAGCATTCTTGCTAATGGAAGTAGCATTCTTGCTAACGTCGGCGAAAACATGCTTCGCCCGAAGATGGTATTTTAGGCTGTTTGTGCTTCGGTGAAAAGAAAATTCATCGTTGCAATAGGTACATACCACCTTGGTTTTATCCACGCTCCCATCGGGGTTTTTAAAAAAAATTAATTTGCCACCAACCACACTTTTTGGACTATCCACGTTCATCTTTTAAATCACGTTTGTTTTCCAAGCCGAGTCTGTCTTTCCAGAAGTGACGTACGTGAGCTCATTTGCGCATGCGCATATCAGTTGCACGGGAGGCGAGCTGCTCTCTTCTTCTGCTGGCGGTTGGCAAACGACTTTAAGCGCATTACTGCCCCCACTAGACTGAAAGTGCGATTAATCTTCATTTTTATAATATTAACTGATTAATCATTTTACATTAATCTCATGAGTTAAAGCGTTAACTTTCCCAGCCCTAGTTTTAAGTAAACTAATCTTTAAAATAACATAACTTTGCCTTATTTTTCTGTTAGAATGAAACTCTTAAAGGCAGAACAAGGATTGTAGATTAATTTAATAAGTCTCTCTTTAGAAAACAAGACCTAAGTTTCAGAAACGCCTAAAACTGAATTCTGAGCTATGATTGGTCAATCGTTAACAGGAACACCCTTTCTTGAGAGTAGACCAATCGTAAGTCTGTTTAACAGAGACTTGAGTTTCACGTCAAGTTTGACTGGAGGACTCGCCTGCAGACGTCTCGAGGGAGAAAATGAAACAAAAGGAAAAGATGGAGAACAAAGATTTTCTACCCGTTAAAATTTAAGCGTTTTATTTAACTTTCAAGGAAAAGATAACTGCTGACGAGTTCCTGAACTCAGCAGAACCCAGTACCTAATCCCCTGATGCATGCTTAGTACCTGATCAATCATCAGAACCAGTTTGGACTCATAACTGTTAACAGAACCAGGTTGAAATAACGTCCTTGTCCTGCTGAGAGCCAGTTCACTACAGAGCCAGCCGCAGAAGAACGTGGACAATCTGCATTTCAAAACACCACCAGTTCTACTTGGAGAAACGTCCACCTCCAAGTAACTGATCGGTCCTGCCCCTGGACTCAAGTGGGGACTGTCGCATCCCACTAGGACAAAAGCTTTTCCAGTGCTTTTTTGGTCATCACGATCTCATGACAATTACAGGTACACAGTAGATTAAAAACCTAGTTCTCTTTAGAAATATTTAACCACCTCAGAGATAAACTAGTCTGCCTTTTAAGTTTCAGATAACTTTAAATAATCAGGCCATTGATTCAGTTATTTGATATTCGGTAACCTTTTATCATGCATATAATTCACTATCCATATCATAGATTATTATTTTTATAATAAGCTATGATATGATTCTATCTAAAAAAATGTATTCTGAAAAGGATAAGAAGGCCACGCTCTTAAAGAGCAGCAGCTACGTGCACTCTGCCCATCTTTTGGACGACTGTACGTACATATTCTCGTATCTCAGTGCAATGATAATAAAGCTTATTCTGGTTCTGATATTCTTCTGATTATGATCATATTTATTATATTATATACGGTAATAAAAAATTGATATAATAATATTTTATATTTATTATTAGCCATTTAGTTATTATCTTCTGATATTCATATCTATAGTTTTATTTTACTTTATTTTATGTTTTGCTGTGTGCTCTGCTTGTTTGTTTCTACTGTACAGCACTTTGGTTGGCCTTGTTGCTGTTTTAAGTGCTCTATAAATAAAGTGGCATTGTATTTTTACAATACATGTAAAATACATAAAAATCATAACTGAATCTGTGCTTATTTTAATTGTGTCTATTAATTAATTTGACCTCTTTAAAAACAAAAGGAACTCACTTTACATTTTGGGGTAAATAAAGACTGATTTTCCTCTTTGGAGGTGGTGCCAAAAAAACGAGGTTATTTACAAATTTACATATTATGAGCGTAACTCATTATTGGTAAACAAATATTTATACCCCCTTTTAAATCGAAGCTTAAGACTTTTTTATTCCAACTGGCTTTTAGTAATTAAATATGTGGTGACATTTCTGGTTTTATTTTTGCTATTATGTTGTGTTTTTCTTGATTTTTAATCTGTTGTCATTTTAAGTACTGCACTGTTTTTTGTACAGCTGGTGCTCGTGAAACAGATAGTTGAGGAAGGTTGTGTAAAGTGCTATAGAAATTAATTAATTAAATGAAATACCCCATGTATATCGCTACACAACCTACTTTTCAAGCATGATGAAGTGCAGCAGGGACCAAAGCTCTTTCAGGGAGTTCTGAAGTGGTGTTCCAGTGATTAGGAGCCTGTGATTGGACTTGAAGTCGATCATCGTCTTATAGAGGAGGGAGTCATCATTTTTCAGTCGGTGAGCTTCATCCACACCAATGCAGGCCCAGTTAACACCGCCCAAAAACGACTGCAGACAATGTGAACACGTATTAGTTTTCAAAGTTTCACCAGATCATAGTGCAAAGATTTAATAGAGCGTTAAATAAAACATCTGGAGGAAAACTACTGATACGTGTCAAAACTAAAAAAGCTGCTGACCTTATCTTTGAGGAGGATCTCATATGTGGTGAGGATGATATTAAACTTCAGTCTCTTGCTGTGTGCATGCATCCACTCATGAGTTCGGATCTATTAATTAAAAAACACACATTTTCAATTCAAAATGAAAAAAACTAACGGTTTATTCTGTAAAACGTGCTTCCTCTCATACCATATTCCTGCTGCTGATGTCTCCCAGGTAGACCACAAAGTTCATTTGTGGAGCCCAGAGAAAGATTTCCCTCTGCCAGGAGGTTAGTGTGGAGAGGGGCACCACCAGCAGGAATGGCCCGTACAGCTGGTGCTCGTGAAACAGATAGTTGAGGAAGGAGATTGTCTGGATGGTTTTCCCCAAGCCCATCTCGTCAGCAAGGATACAACTGTTGCCTCTGTGAAATTAAGAAAAAGATTAGCTCAACTTTTCACCAACGTTTTTGCCATAATTTTTGCAGATAGTGCAAAATCCAGCTGAAAAAAATACTATAATCAGGTAGGGGTGCAGGAAAAAAAGCAATTTTTTAAAGAATCTAGATTCTTAGTCCTGGCGATTCAGAATCGATTCTAAAAGCCCCAACATATTTTTTTCTTTTTTTTACTAAATATGTATCAATATGTTTAAAAAAAACTGAAGTCTGTATTTTATTTTGAGTTAAAGGCTAATGCACTGAAGGCTGAAGTCTGTTTACTTTTTTTAAAATGTGTGTATATATATATATATATATATATATATATATACAGTATACAGGTAGTCCTCGACTTACGAGCGCATCGACATACGAGGTTCCGGACTTATGAATATGCATCTCAGAATTTTTTTTAAATAAAAAAAATGAATAAATGTACAGTACTGTACAGTCACCAAGCACTTAGCCTATCCTAACACAGTTTTTAAAGATGAAGGAATAAGTTGAATTGTCTCCCTCCTCCCTGCAGGCTCCAATTGTGAAAGGGAGACAATTCAACTCACTTCATCATCTTTAAAAACTGTGTTAGGATAGGCTAAGTGCTTGGTGACTGTACAGTACTGTACATGTATTCATTGGTTCAGTTCAGGATACAGTTCAAGCTGCTCCTGTTTGTTTTCAAAGCTCTGAATGGACTTGCTCCTCTGTACATCTCAGAACTTTTGAAAGCCCATCAGCCCGGCAGAGATTTACGCTCTGCCAGTCAACACCTGCTGGAGGTGCCTCGCTCAAGGTACAAACAATGGGGAGACCGGTCATTTTCTGTTGCCGGCCCAAAAGCCTGGAACAGTCTCCCCCTTGAGCTGCGTGCCACCTCTGATCTGACTCTGTTCAAAACCAGACTGAAGACCCACTTGTTCAAAAAAGCTTTCAGTGTGTAACTTTTATTACTCATTTTTTATTCCCATTGCCTTTTTATTTCCACTTGTTCAAAAAAGCTTTCAGTGTGTAACTTTTATTACTTGTGTTATTTTAGTATGTAGCATTTTTTTATTTCCATTGCCTTCTTTTATTGCTGTTGTTTCTTATTCTATTTTCATTGATTTATTGTTCCAGTTTATTCATCTTTTTATCCTGTTAAGCACCTTGGTCAATGCAAGGCATTGTAGGAAGGTGCTATACAAATAAAGTTTATTATTATTATTATTTTAAAAAAAATTGTGATCCTACTTACGAATTTTCGACTTACGAACGTAGGTACGGAACTCGCTCGTAAGTCGGGGACTACTTGTATACTGTATATATTAAATTATTTGTCTATGATGGACTGGAGACCTGTCCAGGTGTCCCCCGCCTCTCGCACAGTGATGGCTGGACATGGACACCAGTGATCCCCGTGACTCTTAAAGGAAGAAGTGGGTAAAGATGATGGAAGGATGAATTATTTGTTCCTAGATTTTTCTTTTTCTTTTATTGTTTTAGAGAAGTCCAGGAAACTAAGCTAATACTGATTATTTAAGTGACAGAATTTAATGCATTCCTGTATAATTTGTTCCTATTTTTGGTATAAATATCAAATGATGCAAAAAAAATTGATACAGTACATAACCTAAAATTATTGTTTTAAATAAATGTTCCATTTGTTTACATTGTTGTTTATTATTTTCAGCTTGTCAGTTACAAAGCTGAAACTAAATTTATGACCATTTTAATAGAAAAATCGTTTGAATCAAAAATCGTTTCCGAATCGAAAAATCGATTTTGAATCGAATCGTGACACCAAAAATCGGAATCGAATCGATTCTCCAGCCACTGAGAGATTTGCACCGCTATAATCAGGTAACACTTGTTCTACAAAAGTAAGTTTAATCAATTATAACATCATCACCAACAACCAACACATTCTCAGCTGAAAACTGCACAGCCCTGACTGCTGTGCTCTCTTAAAGCAGCATCTTTCCCACATAAGCAACATTTTGAGACCCAACCATTCACCTAAAGTAAAAGAAAATGTGATTCACCAGGATGGGGACACCTTTAAATGTTCTTCTGTGGTTAATTGTTTAAAGAACCTGCATGAACACCCTGAGCTGTGTGCAGCTCTGCAGCCTCAAATGCAACAACCTGTGATGCACGGTGCGTTCGGACGCTCCTCTATAGTAAATATAACTTATTTAGCCATCAGAGCAGCAGCAGATATTGAAGTGGATCCATCAAGCCAGCCTTCCCACAACACATACACACAAAACAACTGGTTGGTCTACAGTTCTGTGAACAGTTTCCTTCCTCTGCACTGCAGACTGGGAAACTAAGGCGTTAAAATATTTTTTCTTTAAATTTCAAAGAAATAAGTTTGAAACAACATGTTCACTTGCAGACTAAACATCTTGTCAGTGTTAGGTGGCACAATAAGATGATCATTTTTCACATTGTTCTGGCTGATCACTGTTAACTGGATCATCTTGGGGCAGTGCACAAGAAACCCTGACTAAATTGTGTTTTTTTCTCTCTCTCTCTCTCTACAAAATTACATTTTAAAGAGCATAATAACAGTTGAGCCATACTTGCTCCAGGAGTGGGCCATCCAGTTTAAACCATCCAGCTGGTAGTCTCTGAGCTCCAGTCCATCACCTCCTATGTACGCTGGCTGCTTCTTCATGGGTGCGAACCTGGGCCTCTGTTTCAACAGCTGACATGTGTAGAAAACAAAAATCAGACATTTTGTTTATTTTAGAAGTGACAACACGATCCAGTCTGAAAAACTAAGATTTTTTATTTTCATGTAACTGAAAACAAAACTTGAAGGGCGTGTAAATAATTTTAATATTCATAAACAAACATTAACACAACAGTTTAGGAACTAGAGTTTTGTAAGCCTCTGTTACATTTCTACTGCACACTGCCATAACATGGGGTGGGTAAGAGGAAGTGAGTTACCTTGTAATCTCTGGTTGGAATGAATTTAGACTGATTTCTGCTCATATAGTCGTCGATGCATTTCTGGAACTTCCTGGCGATCAGAGCACCATCTTCCCAGCTACATTCAGAATAAGGTAAGCCCTGCCACTTGCACAGGTAGTCTGGGTAACCAGCAGCTGACTTCTGATTTGAATGTCCTGCTCAAAAGAATCAGACATTCAGTGGGTTACACAAGTAAAGCTGTTTAAACACAAACACATTCAAAGTGAACCGCTGTATAGATAACATTACCTATTATTCGCTCCACAAGCTGATACTGGGAGTGCAGGTCGTCCATCAATTCTTCCTGACAATTGACATATTCTATATCTTCTGGTGAAGCCATCTTTAACCTGAAGACGTGAAATAACTTGTTTGAAACATTACAGAGTACTTAGATTATTTATTATTTCATTTATAACGTTGAAGATTCCCATTCGTTCATGACATGGAAAATCCTAAACGGTTTTATTAAAGCCAATGGATTTATTTTCTTTTACCTTGAGACGTTTTCCGACTTATTAAAGACATTCCCTCAGTTCAAATAGTGTTAAGATACAGGCTTTAAAACTGTACTGCCTGCATCCATTTTTGTAAACTGAACCCTCAAGCTACTCATACAATATAGATAAGATATATACCGGTAGATGTTTGCTTTTCCGGTGCTTCTAATTTAACTCTTCTCCTAAGAACAGACCAAGAGTCTGGATGAAAATCTGACGCGAATCTGCAAAGACAGATATATTCTCACCTAATTTACCAAATTTGAACAAAAGACTAGAAAATTAGGATTTTCTTTTATTTATGCAATGATTCCTTAAACAATGTTAAAAACATCTCTATATTTTTCTGCAAAAGAAGTTAAACCTTTGTTAAGGGGGCTCCAATAAGTGTTGCCCTTTTCTTTTCTTTTTTTATGGAAAGGCAAAATTTTGCAACAACCTTTATTTTAATTTGATGAGAAGAGTTTGATTCAATGTATTGTTCCCTGTGTACCGTATTTTCCACCGTACACGTCGCACCGCCCTATAAGTCACATCGGTCCATATTTGTCTAATAAAGTGGAAAAATCCATAAATATGTCGCTTCGCCGTTTACGTTGCATTTATTATGCGTCGCCGATGACGCGTCGCGTTTGTTACGTGTCACCTCTGACAACCCGGAAATGTGGGCCGGTGTTGTGCCAAAAACTGATGGGCTGCCAAGTGGCGGCCGCGAGAGCGTGCACGGGAGGACTTCAACAAGAATTTAACAAGATTAACACTTAAAAACAATTATTTGTTTGCTCGGAATTATAGTAAATCTGTGTCTCAGTCTAACGTTTGCTTAATAAATGCACTTTAATGGTCAAATCAGCTTAATTAAAAAAATTAATTTGTTGCTTCGGTGCTCCATGAATGCGCAGAGGACGAGAAAAAGGAAGGAGGAACGCGTCTCGTTTCGCAGAAATTTAACAAGAAAAGCACCTAAACAATTATTTGTTTGCTCGAAATTATAACAGAGATGAGTCTCAGTCCAACATTTGCTTAATAAATGTTCTTTAATGGTCAAATTAGCTGCATTTCACCGGTACGGTGCAGCTGTTTTGACGGTTCCAAGCAGAGAGCTGAATGAAGGTGGGGAGGCCGATTGAGTCATTAAAAGCTGGTGAAGATTCTCAGTCATCCAGGATGTGGTAAAATCAAAAAAGTTCAAGAAATAAAACAATAAAGTATGAGAAATAAAGACCAGTTGTTTTTGTCTTGAACTTTTTTGAATTTGTCATTATAGCCACGTTTTCCTATTACATGATACAACAGCCAATCGCATACATTACTCTGCTGCCATCAAGTGGCTGAAAGTGGTACTGCTCTTTTTTTCAGTCAGAATGAATGGAAACGGTAACGGTCATATCTCAGCCAAAAAATGGTTTGTAAATACTGTATGTGGAAAAAAAATCCATAAATATGTCGCTTCGGCCTATAAGTCGCAGGGCATGTAAATTATGCATAAACTGCAACTTATAGGCTGAAAAATACGGTAGTCTATCAATTTAACATTTTAAAATGTTTTTCATGTAATTGCAGATGCTTGTTAAAAGTCAAACGGGCTCGTAGACAAAGAGCTGAACAGTTTACATTAAGGATGATGTTAAAGGGACGGTCATAGGATTATCATGTTTGAGGCTGATGGTTTAAAAGTTCTCACCATTTCTTTTTCTCTTGGTCCTTCTTCTTGAAATTGTCCAGTTTTTTCATGCCCCTAACATTCTGCAACTTCAGTGCCTCCTCTGTCTCCCACGTATTATGGATGTGGGCCCAGTTCTTCCACTTTATAAAATACTGGATCTCACCGGCCTCTTTATTGGGATTAAAGTTGGCGTTGGGGTCCCCGTCTGCCTCTATGGCGTACACAGTGGTTACACTCCCTATAGCTGTTGGAACGAGAACAGATTACACATCAACTAATCCTGTTCAGAGGTTTGAATTAATGACGGAAAATGAAATCAGTCGTTATTCTGCGTTCCTTACCTCTTTTCCTCCCTATCCTGCAGTCCATTACTCTCTCTATAGTTTCAAACTCATCTTCCTCAGGCTGCGGGACATCTTCACCCAGAACCTCCACCAAATCATCCGAGTCCGTCTTCAGCTCCTCGTCCTCCTTGTAACTAACGTTGACTGTGGCCTGCCGCCGTGGCCCCGCAGAAGCCATCTTTGCGTAGTTGCTCTCATCCTCAGAAGACGAACATTTGGGGGGCTTCCTCTGGGTGACGCTGGTTTTTCCATTTCGAGAAGCCATCCTGGCACAACAAGTAAAGTGAATTCATTCAGCAGACAGAGGGTTAAATCTAGTTAATTCTCACAAACGTGTGATATGAAATCAAAATGTGATTTGCTTGCATGTGTATATTTTTCACTTTTTACATTTATTTATTTATTGTACTCTATTAATCACCCACTCTCTCTAATCTCTGTGCCACCTCCCCCCACACATCCTCCTTATTTACTTTATATTAAAACAAATCAGTAAATGAATAGATATTAACTGAATAATAAAACATACAGCACTTCCTGCTGTGTTTGAATATTGAGTCATGTCATGATAATGGCAGTGAATGCACCACAGAGCAAAGTTGAGCTCATTTGAACTGTACTAATAAATTACATTTAAAACTCTTGTTTATGCATTGAAACTGGAACAAGATCGATTTGAAAGATGTTGGACCACATGGCGGACTTTCATGAACACCAGATTTGGACCTAATGGAAATGATGTGACACCCACTGCTCTTTAGACATTCTGTTGGGCTTAGACCATTTGTTTAAGGTTATTTGTTAGACGGAGGAACTTATATTCGCAATGAGTCTGAAAAAGGACAAATCTGATGATTGTTGGAAACTTTGGAAGACTTTCTTGAACACCAGATCTGAACACAGCGAGTGAAAATTAGATGACACCCATTGTTCGGTAGCTACTCATCATTGTTATAATTTGTTAAAGTTATCTTGTGTTACTTGTGTTTATTTAAGAAAAAAAAAAAAAAAAAGGAATATCAGACACCAGATGTTGAATACGGTAATTACATGAAGATCTAAACTACTGTACATAGAATATTACAGTGAACAGAGTTGCTTGGTAAAAAAATTAATAAAAAATCTATACTATGTAGAATGTTGACGCATGTATTTTTTTCTGTGTTGTTTTCCTTAATAAAAACTTGAATAAAAAAAAAAAAAACTCTATGAACATTTTTATAAACCTGTGTGGATAACTCCCACTTACTGACCAGGGATCAGCCTTGTAAAGATGATTCAGAATCATTGTTTAAGTCAGTGTTTATAATAAAGACTTCATGTTCACGTTTGTAACAAATTTCATTATGTGATCTGTGTAGTTTAATGAATGTGATGCTCTTCATACTAGAGAAACATGTAAATAAAACCAATAATAATAATAAAACTTGCTAAGAAATGGTTAACCAGTTAAGAACCGACTCAACGTCCAGCTCTGATCCAGTGCTACGACCGCTGTAATAGAAAAACCCTTTAAGTGTGGGAACACGGCCATTTACAGGTCTGTGCACTTACTTGGTTGGAGGCTTTTTGCGTTTGAATTTGGGACTGGGCTCGTAATCCGATGCAGTTTCATTGCTGTTGTCTTCTGCTGATGAATCTGATCCAGAATCACTCCCAGAGCCTGATCCAGAGTCAGACGAGTCAGAGTTTCTTCTCTTTTTAGACCCACTTGATGTTTCAGATTCATCGCTACTTGAAGAGTCCTGGAAAAGATTACCACCAGGGTAAAAACAAAAAAACTCAGATTAGACTGACAGCACCTCCAAACGGTGGGGATTAAGGATGTTGATGTGATGAACATCTTGATAAGTGACGATCTGTTGTTTCCACCAACACCAGATCATAAAACACTGCTGCTACAGGAAGTAGCAGTAATGTACCAAGCTGCCACAACACTGCTTCTATTTCATCACAAAGAACCTGAAGTGTAGACACATCTGCCCCCGCCCATCTCAGTTTTAATAGAAAAGGATTAAAGATAGACCAATAACTACAGCACAGCTACAGCTTCACTGCCAGAACATGTGCCAGTCTCTCCAGATGTGTATCCAAACCTCTGGCCGACGGAAAAGATGCAGAAAACAAACTTTGCATCTCAACCACATGAACAGGCTATTTTTTATTTTAAAAAGATATATAAAATAACATAACAGCCCTAAATCAAATAAAATTGCTCAGATTAACCGTGAATAATTAAGATGAACATATTAAAGTATTGTTTATGAGTCCATCTGTTTTCAGATGCGTGTAAAATGTCTAAATGATCAGAATCATAGAATAACAGCTAATAGAAGTAAACATCAACTGGCAGGCAGCCCTACTTGTCCACAGGTGAGGTGGCAAGACGTTCATATTAATCTAAATTGTAGTTTTTAACGCCAACTTGCATTTGAGGCTCTTTGAATTAAAAGTTTTTCTCCCACAAGTAAGAAAATGTGTTTAATCTCCTTTTCACAACAATGTTTCCTGTATTTTAGGTTCCTATTACAGTATATTTATTTTTTATTATTCACATCAAAAGCTCAGCTCCACAAGGTATGCTAAGAAAAATTGTGGCCTTTTGAGTGAATTTTGTTGGTGACCCATGGCCTATAGAGTGATTATAAGCTTATCAGAACTTCTTGGTAATCTGTAGTGTTACCGCTGGGTTCAGCAGTGAGCTCAGCGCATACCAATTTTGGTTAAACAGCCACTTAAGAAACAAGTCTGTTGTTCTGAAGACACTTCATGAGCTTTATCAAGCAGTACTCAACGAGTAAAAAATGATTTAAACGCTTGAATCACCGTCACTCAGAGGTAGAGGTCCAAGAATGAAAAAATAAATGACGGCTCCAATGAAAAAGAATAGAAATCAAGAAAAACAACAACTGGGGACCAGTCAGACACAAACCTCATCAGAGCCGCTATTTGAAGACTCTTGTTTCTGCTGCTGTTGTTGTTGCTTCCTGAGCATAGCAGACCTTTGCACTGCCAGGATGCTGGGATTGGACTTCCAGAACTGCAAACAAATAATGCAGACACAAGTGCAAGTTTAGGACCCCTCAAAAAATGAAATAAAAACCTTAGCACAAAGGTATTATCATGCCCACAGCATGTTAGTGCTTGTGATAAAGACAGAGTTTTGAGATCCGGCTACAGAACCGNTCTGGTCCTGCTCTGATTTATCTCTGGACTCTCATTGGACTTCCTCGTGCTCTGGTTTGACTCTCCTCGTGCCTGCTCTGGACTCCCTGTGTCTTGTCCACCAGTTCCCTGTCTTCCTCGGTTTCCCCCTGGACCCTTCTCGGACTCCTCTCTGCAACTCCTCACTGGATTGGAGGATTGGACTTCTCTACTCTCCAAAACCTGTAAGAGAAAACAACACAATTAAATCTCATTAATCAGTTATCCCCTGAGATCTCCTCTGACCACCATCTCCCCTTCTTCCAGGAGTTGCAGAGAGACGACTGTTCTGTTTCCACTGTAAATAATAAAAACTGTTACTTTTGTACTGCTTGTCTCTGCCTCATTCTGGGTCTCATATCAATCTGGGTTCCTCGAGATTATAACAGCAGCCACCCTGAGAACAGCCATGTTTTATGTTTAACCACGAGCACTTTTCCCTGATGGTGAACGTCAACAGGTTGAAGACAGACAGTAGCAGAAAACTGTAACCACGCATTCTTTTCCCACGATCAACTTGGTTCCAAACAACTGAGCACCTAATGATTTCTGCAGAGATCACTTTCAAATAAACGTTTGGCTTTCGTCTGTATTATTGGATTTTATATTGAAAAATGTCCAGCTGAAGAATCTGTATTAGAATCGGCTGAGTCCAAGCTAAACGCAAGTTAAACCTGTCTACAGTTGTGTGGGTGGTTAGAGCAGTCATCCTGCAATGCAAGAGTTGGGGGTTCAAATCCATCAGCAGTCACATGCCAAAGTGTCCCTGGGCAAGACATTGAGCACATCATTGCCTCCGATGTGTCCCAGCAGTGTCTGAATGTGATGCGCTTTGGGGCTCCTCACAAAGCGCTATATAAATAAGCTCCATTTACCATAAAGCACTGATTGTTCTTTGTATAGATCCAGTAGAGTGCTGTATGAATGTGTAAATGAGGCACAGATTGTGTTGTAAAGAACTTTGTGTCTTGATAAGATAGAAAGGTGCTATATGTGTAACCTTTTTGTATAACATGTTTTAAGAGTGTATAATGTTAGTACAATATAATTTTAGTATGATTTTATTATGTGTATTTCTTTTGTAAAGCACTTTGTGATTTTATATCTGTGAAAGGTGCTATATAAATAAAGTTTACTTACTTACTTACTCACTATAGAAGTACTACAATAATAATAATAATAATGAATTCAATTTATAACGCACTTTTCATTAATGAAAATCTCAAAGTGCTACAAGGAGCAACAGAATTAAATGACAAACTGTATAAACTACAGTCCATTAAACATTTATAACAAAATTATTGGGGAAAAAATAAATATATGAACTATGCCAAACAGTACAAAAGTTTATTTCAATAATAGCAATAATGATAACAATAATAATAATTCTTAAGGTCGTTTGAAAGTTGTTTTGTTTGACAGTGTTTTTTAAACCCATCTCTGTCCAGGCCTTGTATCGGACTATGAACAAAATCATGTTAAAAAGTGTACAATTAAAGAGAAATTTTATAAATATTAACACAATGCAACAAAAATGTGGTGAAAAGCGTTTTAATTTAGAAGAACATTGAATTTAGAAATAAAAAATTTAGATCTTTGAAAAATCAAGTACTTCACGTTTCATTGGAGAGCAAAGAACAAAAGTTGTTCTTTATACCGTAACTGGGTCCTTTTTGACCCAAGAAGCTGATCTCGCCACAATTTGTTGTGTTGACATTTTTTACCTGATGTTTAGATAGACAGTTTTTAACAAGCGTGAACTGAGATTATAATCGTGCTTTTGAAATAAATTCAGTAAATGTTCTTTTTAAAGTCCAGAAGTACAGAAACACCAAGTGAATTGAATCAAAGCATGCTGGTAACTCTGACACTTTTTAATAACTTTACCTCTGCTCCATCGATGTTGGACTTATTTTGTGGTTCAGACTTCACGTTTGATTTCTCGTTGTCAGAATCTGACTGGCTGCCAGAGTCTGAGCCGCTTCCAGAGTCGCTGCTCCCTGATCGGCTGCTGCTGCTGGAGGAGCTGGAACTGGAACCTGAACTGGAACCGGAGGCCGAGCCTGAACGGGAGCCGGACTCATCATCGGAATTACTGTTGTGGGTAAAGACAAAAATTAATTACAACTATTTAAAAATAAATGCTGTGGTTCAGTCAGGTCTACGTCTTTCTTTAAATCAAAGCATATAAACAGAAGTCTGTTCATATTACTGGATATACAACATGTGCCCTAATTACACATTTATCTTTTCACAATATCAATCACTTTAGCAAACATTTGGAGGAAGTGTCTGACTTTATTATTTCTATACAGTTTTAAAATGATCTATTATACTTTTAAATGTATTTCAGATAAAGTTCCACTACACTCGAAGTGATCACCATTAGAAAAAAAGAAGAAGAAAAAAACAGATTCCCATTACCTTTAAATGTGTTTAAATAAATATGCTCAATTCTTGACCTGAACAAAGTTCTTTGACTGTTCTGGGAGTCAGACGCTTTTATCACACAAAAATTATCCTCTAATACAAGAAAAAAGACAAGCTCGTCATTCTGATGTTGCTCACTGACAAAACAAAGGATTTAAGTGAGTTTTTTATTTTTTATTAGGGGGACTAATAACTGAACAATTTTTAACAAGCTTACCTTCATACTCATACATTTAGAAAAAAAAATGCATTGCTACCAAATGATTGTTTCAGCCACCTATATTAACATCTCTACACCTTTCATTTCTAACAGAACACAGTGTTAAAATAAGAAATCCATCTATAATCAATTTTATACACACATACGTACATATATGTGTACCGGTAATAATGTTTGTATAATCTTGCATGCTTCAGCATCAATGAGTTAACACACTGCAGACAGGCAGCATGCAGTTCGAGTCAAAGAAAAGTAACACTTATAACCACTATGGACAGCTATTAGCAACCCCTGTCACAAAACCACCAAATCTCTACTTCCATGAATGCTGCCTTATTAATTTTAAACTTGCACGCTTTTAAACTGTGTTTGCATATGAGCTCGTAGTGTTTGCAGTGTGTGACCCTCTTCAACACATTCCCTTTACCTTGATTCTCCACTGCTATTGCTCACGCTTTCATCTTCGCTGCGTCCAGCCATGTTAGAGTCCAAACTACAGACCTGAGAACCGGCAGCGAAATGTTCCAAGAGGTTTCCCTGCAAGATGCACAAATAAAACACTGTAAATGTTGAATCACAAGTGATGCTAGTCTTTTCTGTCTGACTGGTTAGTTTATCTGTACAGTTCAGCACAGCATGGCAAAAGTAACAATACAAGTTTCATTCAACCTTTATTTATGCAGCTTAATCCCAATGAGCCTCTGGGACTCATATACAGTACAAGAGAGGCCTGAAAACATTTGTTTAAAGCTGCAATATGTAGTTTTTGGAACACGCTGGAACTTAGGAAAAATGTTGAACAGAGACACGTTTCTGGTCCCTCCCCCTTGCTCTCACTGAAGTTCAGCTCAGCCTCCTTAACTCCGCCTCCACTGCATGTCCTGTCGCAGCCGCTGCGATTTTCTGTGTTTATATGTTAATAAAACGTTCTAAAAAATAAATTAAAAACATGGAGCGCTGGTCCAGCACACCAGAACACCATGAAATCTGCAGAGCCTTGCGCAGCCACGTTGAACCCGAGTTTAATTCGCTCGTGACAAATTCATTCATTTCCTCATCATTTCAGTCATGGAGTCAGTGGAGGAGGAAGCGATCACTTGACTTTTGGCAAAAAAACAAAACAAAAGTCCAGATCAGGGATGAAGAAGGGGAATTTAATACATTTGTGTCACATACAAAACAGTCCTGCATTGCTTTACAATCCTTTGAACGAGAACGTGCGCTGCCACTGGGGCTCAGGAGATAGTGACAGAGTGAAGAAATATGTTAAATATATATTTTTTAGAAAAGTTACATATTGCAGCTTTAAATAGACCAAAGCAAAATATTTTGCCAGCCCAGAACTCCACTGCTGACCACCTATATGAGCCCTGAATCAATGAAAGTTCAAGTAATCAATCATTGGCTGGTTTCTTGTGGGGAAAAAAGGTAAAATTGTGTAAAAAGTTTTTTTTTATATCATTTTTAATGTGTAAAAAATGTAAAATAGTTATTATAAAAGTAATCTGGACAGAGCGGTTGTTGTATGAAAACACCTGATAGTTTGTTTAGCGTACATAGCCTTCAAGTCAGAAATAAGAACAAACAGTCCTGGATGTAGCTCGAGCGTCATCTGTTAGCACCGCAAAGGCCTAAAGGCCTACAATTAAGCAACACTTCCACAGTCATGAAAAATAATAAAATGAAATCCATGAATACAAAAAAAACCTGACTTTAACACCATACGGTCAACCATGTATACTAGTAACCTTGCACAACTAGGATGGCATCCTCCAGTGTGGCTAGCTTAGCCAGCTAGCTAGCTAACGCCGGCTACTGATGTCAACACTAGCTGTTCTTGCGTGGGGGGAAACACTGTATGAAAACATTGCCAACGCTCCAGCCTTAAGGTATTCAGACTGTAAGCAATAAGCAACTATCTAAACTACAGTCTATCATTGAAGACTTGGATCACAGACGCCACGTTATGCTGAACTGGTTTCGATCTGTAATCAATGGCTGGCTAGCTTGTGTGCGGTGAGCCAGGATTATTGGGGCCAGATTGTAAATCACAACACGTGAAAACCGCGCTGCGCTAATAATAGGCCGCAACAATAGTCATCAACATCGCACAGCTCCCTTTATTTTAGGTCCAAGTGAATGAAGTAAACATTTAAAAATCGTATAATTAGCCCTTAAAGTGACGCTGGCTAACGTTGGCACGAGGCTAGCAGGGAAGCTAGCATGATGACCAAACTCTGTGCCACTGTGGAGCAAACACACAGACCACTTTGTTGTTACGAGTCATCCTGTCGCTAACTGTGATGACTTATGCAAATATCTGCGCACAGAGGAGCACAAGCGTCAACCTCATCAGTAAACGCAAGTGAGCTAACCAAACTTCACCTTCTTCCATCTTGTTTTCTTTCTCCGCTCACTTCTCGCGGTTTTTAACACATCAACATGCAAACGATAGCTTGCTTTCTGGTTTATCGGCATTTATGAGCTCCACGCTGAACTTTACCTCGTGTTTTTTGTGTTCCCAGCGAGACGTCAACAAGAATAGTTGTCAAAGCGCGGTCTCCCACCTCAGCAGTCCTTTATTTATTTAAACAGACGCTCTGGCAGCAGCATGTAAGCTAACGTGGCTGTTAGCTTGTAGCTCCCGGTCAGGGAGAGCAGCTCCCAATCCGACACGGCTTGTGGAATATTGGTTTTCCTCTCCGTGGAAAAGTCTGGTGAATCCGCCGTGTCGCGACCGAGCCCGTGTCGGTGGGTTCAACAGCGGATTAAAGAAACAGAGAGGGAAAATGCCATGTTAAGCAACAACAACCGGCCCCGGCCATGACGACGTACGTTCACTACGCCAGGAAACCCCGGGCTGTGACGTCACGACCCAGCTAACGCGCTGTTACAGCTGTTGACATCTGGCTGCGGGGGGTTCGCGCAAAAGTAGACTTTTTAACGCACTGTATGTATCAACAGTGTCATAAAATGTAAAACTTCACTTTATTTTCAGAATGTTTATTATTTATTTATTTGCAAACCCATAAGTCACGGTCAACTTTATTGTCAAAACTGCAATATGTACAGGAGGACATACACTGAAATTGCATTTCTCTCAGTCCCTCGGTGCAACAGTAACCATTTAAACACTAAAACACTAAAACATTTAATAAACATAAGCATAAAATTAAATAATAAAAGTGTAATACTGTCCTGAGATAGTAGTATAAAAAGTACATCTATAAAGTAAAATGAAGGTTCTGACATTGACATTTGTAATAGAGTGACAAAGCAGCATATGAAGTTTATGTACACAGTAGCCTACTGTATATGTATGAGGTAGTTGATATTGGTTTACACTAGAGGTAAAGTGGCATATGCAATAAGGCTAGCAAAAAGAATATATATACTGTATCAGCAGTAGTGTAGATATAAAAAGTAATGTAAATGTAAACAGTAGTAATAAATGTAAACAGTAGTAATAATGAGAGCTCCACAGGTTGACTTCAAAAACGGCTTCAAGACTTTTCTTTTAAGCAAGCCTATTCTGCCTCCACATGATTTTATCTTTGATCTTGGTTGATATTATTATTGATTTTACTTGATTTTATCACTTGTTTTATTTTTTTATTTTTTTTATTTTTTTTTAAGCAGGCCTATTCTGCCTCCACATGATTCTGTCTTTAATCTTAGTTGATATTATTATTGATTTTACTTGATTTTATCACTTGTTTTATTTGTTGTAGCACTTTGAGCTTTTTATTAATGAAAAGTGCGGTATAAATTGAATTTATTATTACTATTATTAATAAATGTAAACAGTAGTAATAAATGTAAACAGTAAATGTAAACAGTAGTGTAAATGTAAACAGTAGTATGACTATAGACACCTTGGGGTGTCTATGAGTGCACACCTAATTCTCCAGCTCCCCGAGCGCTGACTACGGCTGCTCGCTGCACCACCTGGTGGTGGTTGGGTTAAAGGCAGAAGACCAATTTCGTCTGTCAAGTATGGGAAACTAGCCTGGCCCTCGCCTTCCTGCACAGCTCCGCTCAATTCTCATTTCCCCTTCACTGCACAGTCTGGGACTTGTCCCATAGACAAGGATATCTCCGGTAGGTTTTGACCGGACCAATCAGAGAACAGAAGGCGGAGTTTTGAACGACGTCGACTGACGTCGTCATTCAAAATGGCTGCCGCCACGAAGGAATTTTCATCAAAACAAGGTAAAAAACTATTATTTCTCTGCTGATAAAAAATATATTTCTTAGCTGACGTTATATCAGAAGTGTTCCTGAGCAATCAGAGAGCAGAAGGCGGAGTTTTGAACGACGTCGACTGACGTCGTCATTCAAAATGGCTGCCGCCACGAAGGAATTTTCATCAAAACAAGGTAAAAAACTATTATTTCTCTGCTGATAAAAAATATATTTCTTAGCTGACGTTATATCAGAAGTGTTCCTGAGCTTAACAGTTCCTAAATCAATTCACGAAATGGTCAAATCTGCTGGATTTAAATAGTTTCGGTTTGACATTTTCCAAACAGCCTCGGGTGCGCTACGAAAATAAATGATAAAAAATCGAATTTTATCTCAAATGTTTCATCTAGGCCAACAGTCAGTAAATTAAAGACATATAATTACACACTGGTGGCAGAAAAAATATCCACCGAGTGGTTTCTGAGCAATTTATCTGATAGCCTGGACCTCGCCAGGCTAAACT
>JBBPBX010000889.1:11011-114828 GCA_038048925.1 Garcialebias charrua
TTTTGGACCTATAACCCCATAGTGTTGTAACCACGAAACGTCGTAACTCGAGACCGTCGTAAGTCGAGGACTACCTGTAATAAACATTTTCAGGAATCTGGAGAAATCCCTGAGACAAGATGGAAGTCTGGTGGTAAAAAGTTGCAATGAAATGAAAGAGTTTGGCAGAACAGAGCCAGGATGGTTGGACAGACTCCTCCATCAGATGAGAACAGGACAACACTCCTGCAGCTGCTCTCCTCTGTTCCTTCATGTTTACACACTGGTTTTTTTTTTTTTTTTAGAAGAAGAGATGCTTCACAGTGGGAAAAATGCAACTGCTCAATTTTTGGGTGACTTGTCGCTGCCGCAAAACACACATTTGTTTTGTCCCAAGAATTGTTTTATGGCATAATTCAGTAATTTGATGTGTCTAAGGCAGGGGTCCGCAACCTGCGGCTCTGGAGCCACATGCGGCTCCTTGGTCCCTCTGCAGCAGCTTTTTCAAGCTTTGACCAAACTGAATTTTATTGGTTGTAATAACAACAACTAAAAGGGCTAGTTTTAGCAGTTTTCCCGTAATTTATTTAGCAAATATATTACTAGAAACTAAAAAAAAGCACATAAGAATGCATAGTTTGTTTTAATTTTTAAAATAGGCAAAAACTATATCGTTTTTCATTCTTTACAAGAATCTCGTCTTTTATTTTGTCGTAGAATGTAAAAATATCAATAAATGTTAAAAATCATTACCGGTAGATATTTTTAGTTTAAAAAAAATAATCCCTTTTGTCCAGAAAAGTGCCCTCCAACAAACTTAAAGTGGTCTGTGGGCCACCAGTTGAGAGTCCCAGTTTTAGCAGGTATTGTATGAACAAAGGGACAGAAATGGCTCTTTTGATCGTAAAGGTTGCAGACCCCTGGCCTGGTCTAAGGGTTTATGAGATTTGCAGCATTCTGGTTTTATTTACATTTTTGAACGACGTCTCAACATTTCCAGAACTCGGGGGGGCTGAGGTTTCGAAGCGACTTGAACGTTCATCACTTTCATACTGCGTGATTGTCGTTTCACAGACATCACGAGCCTCGTCAAGCCGTGTCGCGGGAGCCTCCGCGTACGAGACTTGAGCCCCGTGGATGACGACTGGTCGGTGTCGTTTCGGCGACAGCCACATGACAGCGCTGACGCCTGATGCCCAACTGTCTCGCTGTTGCCCCGACATCCTCGCCCGGACTAATGATGACCTTTGATTCCCAAAAGATGTCAGGAAGACGAGAGGAAAAACCGCAAACGCAGCCAATTAATTTCGGACGAAGAGGACTGAACGAGCGAAGGAATGGTGAAGGGCTCCAGGAAAGACAGAGCTCAGGATAATTAGGATTCAGAAGGCCCTTTTTGTCAAAGGTAATTAAAGCTGACAGCCACTGTGGCGTAAAGAGGAAGAGAGCAGAACCCTCCCTCTTCAAACTACAGGCCTCACTTTGAACACACACTCCGCATCGTCCTCTCAGCTCCACACACACCGACCCTGCAGCAACATCCATCATTCCCACTTGGTCTGAAATTGCAGAGTAAAGCCATTAATACAGACGACAGATCAACTGTGCAGCCAATGAAAACAGTTGTGCAATCCGAAAACAACAGCTCATCATTCTGTTGGTGTTGGCAGCCATCTTTAACCTGGCTCTTTACTTAAAATAATAATGGAAATTTTCTACATGACTTGCCCAATTATCTGTTTAACCATCCGGTGACAAGCGGCTGTCCTGCTCCTCACTTTAACAATTCAGTTATCATCACACGACTGGATTTATGAGCCCATCGGGTTTATTAAAGCAGCCGTGCACCGTGACGACGCTTCATTTTTCTCGTTTTAAAGCTGCAAAACTCAATATTTTCAAATAAGCAATAGATCAAATGACAGCTGGCGAGAGTGGCTCGTAACGAATGACTAATCATTACTCAGATGAATTACACAAACCCTGTTTTGTTAGTTGTTTTTTTTCCCCTCCAGCTTCATTTGTATCTAAAATTTATCGATTGAATTGAAGGCTTTCTTTTTAAATCAGTGATTGTGGATGTGGAGAATTATTCACACCCTTTTAAATTTTATGAAAATGTTAATGATACATTTGTTGATTTATGGTATTTCTGTTATTGTCAAAATAATTCATGCCTGTTTTCCCTCCTCAGTAGTCATCGTGGCTCCAGCCACTTCTTGTAATTGCCAACGAGCTCGTTTTCAGTCATTTTTCAGTGTTTGTGTGCTGAATGCTGAACTTTTTTTTTAATAAACACAAATGTACACTTAAAAAAATGAATGAAATATTTAATGCTAACAGGAAAAAACAAACATTAAAAAGCTTTAATAATAGTGTAAACACAAAACACTTTGAAAAGAAGCCTGCGTCAGGACTTGAGACAAAACTACCATTCATGTTCTAAAAGGGAAAATAATCAGATTTAAATAACACCCTGTGCTAGCTGTGACAGCCATCTTGGATTGGGTCAACTCTAAAGGTTAATCAAGTTTAGATGCTTCACAATTATTGATTACTTTCTGATTTTTTTTTATTAAAATCCATTGTGAGATAACGGTCTGAACTGACTCAGGCAGTTAATGACAAAGTGTTTGAGATCAATCTTCAAATACGTGTAGTGGATTATGGGTTGCAGGATGATGCTCAGCCACTACCACCAACTGCAGCTGAACATCTGTAAAATTGGTTGGGTTACCGTAATTTTCGGACTATAAAGCGCACCAAACTTTGCGCATTAAGCAAAACAAAACAGATAAGTCAAACTTTATTCAACTCATTCACAATAACCACATAAAATCGGTTCGAGGTCAGTAACCAGAATTAATACATTATGTGCACCTGATTAAGGTTCAATGTCAATTTTTGAGAACATTAAAAAATTTTAAGTGCACCTTCCTTATAGTCCAAAAAAAATACAGCAGTTAATTTGTGTTGCCTGAGGACAGCTGACTGTGGCGGCCATCTTGAACTGGGTTGTAAACACATCTTAGTTTGAGATTTCCATTAAAATCGGTTGTTTGATGAGATATTTTGCGAACACGGAGTTGACTCCAATATTTAATGGCAGTTTTAAAACCAGCTCTTCCAGTCAATTTAAGCTGGACGTGACTCACACATTTCAGTTCTACAGTGCTAATATTGAGTTATAATTATGCGTTTGCCACAATGAGATATTTTGCTAACATGCCATTTCACCTTGTGCGTTATGAACAAAACTTTTCTTTACATGAATCATAATCTTCATTTGGCTTTTCTTCTGACAAATAGCATCATCAGCACATGGAAAATTTGAGTAATAAAAAAAATGTTTCACATTTTACAAAGTAATCCCAAAATAATGTTGGTTTTCCATGATAATTTTCTGTTGGAATAAAACGTACACATTGAAAAGGTAGAAAATATGCCAGGCCAGAAGTATTTGGGATAGACAGAATTTGTTAAACACACTGACGCTGAAGGCACAGTAAGTTTGAGGTTTTTTTTTTTCTAATAAAACTTTTTGCATTTCTTAAAGTGTTAAAAATGAAAAAATCAGTCAATGACATACTTAATAAATCTAATTTTTACAGCAATTTTAATAAAGAATTTGCCTAAATTTCAGGCTGAAATAACAGAAGCTCATTAAACAGGGCAGTTTCTTGGTTTTATTTAAAGAAAAGAAAAAAGTTAAACAAAGGCAGAGGTGACATTCAAAACACTGAACCGTCATTAATATTTACTCATCAGCTTTCAGGTTCTTTCAGCTTTACTATTTACAACAAAATAGGTGGGCAATGACAAACATGTAAATCAGCATTAAACTTAAAAATGCTAAAAATTATCTGCTCAATTAGTATAATTTATCATCTAAAATTAAGTTAAAATGACAGGAGTTGTGAAAACTACATCTTTATGTAAACGATAAAAAAATGTCTAATGCCATAAAGATGTTTCAAAGTAAAACTTTTTTTATTTTATTTTTTATTCTAAAGTGAAAAAGTAAACGTTAATGTAAAACTAATTGGTACATTTATGAATGCCCGACAAACGTATGTCTTACAGAAATATCATGCAAGTAACTTTTTCTGTGACTTCTCATCGGGTGCAGCTGCAGGATATGAATCAGTTTTAAGTTTATAAGCAGCATCGGCTTCTTTTTCTTGTTAGCTTTATATTAACAGTTTCTTCAGAGTACCGGTATATACATCCTTACAATATTGAAACATCACAGATAATACATTTTATACATTAAGCCTTTGTTTTTTGTTGCATCAAAACTTTTCATTCCAGTTTTGTGGTTTGACGCTCAACAGAGGGAGGTCCACATTGTCCACACCGACTGCTCGAAAAGGTCCAACCACATCGCAGAAAAGGCACTTATTGGAAACAAATCGACTTTTATTGGCTTTTGCTTTTTGTCGTGAGTTGGCATCGGGCCCCTCTTCTGCGAGAGATACTTTTAAGAGTACTGCTGGGTGAACTTCTGGTGGAACTCCTGGACTTTGTTCAGTAGGACCTTCAGCTTGTCTGTCGGTGGCAAGATGGTCATTCTGGGTGGAAGAGAGGAAGAGGAGCAATATATTTAACTAATTGGAACAAGTGGGGTTAAAGTGTTTCTAAAAGTTAGGAACAGGCGTTTCAACATTTGATGAACTTTGAACTGCAGCAAGCTTGTTGCTTTTTGTCAGTCCTTACTTTAGCAGAGCTGGAAGTGTGTGAATGGTTGCTAACTCTTCTACAGTAAACCAAGTCAGTATGACTGCACAACCAGAAAATCTCATTTTGTTCAATGATTTGTCTGTTTCCACACTAGAAGAAATTATATTTAAAGAACATTATCATGAGACATGCATGTTATTTTTATGCAACTTTAGCTTTATAAAAAATGTCAGTAAACAAAACACCTAATGTTGAAATGATGATTAGTTTAATAAGCCATAAATGTCACAATCATAAATAAAGTATAAAAGTGTCCTGTACCTAAAGTGGTAGGTGCCATCCTTCTGACCAAACCCGCTTCCAGGTACGAGGCAGATTCCCGTCTCTTCCAGCATCTTCATGCAGTAAAACATGTCTGGCTGCTGTCCCATTTCCTAATAAAACAAGAGCATTTTCTATAAATGGAGCTTGATAATCCACATATGAGTTCAGGGTTATTTGATAAGGGAGTAGGAATGATTTTTAAGTGAATGTTGCTTTCAAGAGCTTTCAGATTTTTGCCACATTACTTTATAACAAGCTTTCATCCTAACTTTATTCAATGGTTTGACTTAATGTAGTACAAAGATTACTTTTTTATTTAAATAAAATTATTTTCTGACGAATTAGATCAATTTTAGCTCAAAATGCTCACTTTAGTCACCCTTTGAAGCTAAAGTTTAATGCTGCACTTACCACATAAAATGAATCAGTTCATTAGCCATAGTTCTGATCAACACTTCCCAGAAGTCTTACTGTGTTCATAAGATTTATTTCTGCACTTTAGCCGCCCTTTTCACCTCCGTTTTTGTGCTCCAGTTCTACAGATTCATTCAGATGTGTTTGGATCAAAAGATTTGTAAAACACTTGAACCTCAGAAATATGTTAGTTAAAAAAAATAATCTCAGCATGTTTCTCAGTAGCTCTTTAAAATCTGCTCTAAGCTCTTTCTTCTTTGCACGCGGGAGTGTTTTAAAGGAACGTGTTAAACAACAGAGTGTGGGCAGAGTTGGTGGGATTGATCAGGTGTCAGTAGGTCAGGTGGCTCTGACCTTCTCCTCTGAACCACTAATCAGTTCCTCAGTGGTTCTTCTCCTCACCCCACACTCAAACACCCAGACAGCAGTCGACTGTAAGACAGAACTGCTACTGCAAGCTATTGGAAATCATTGTGTCTCTTTAGCAAACAGTGTGGTGGATGCACAGCACCATGGGAAAGTTTTATTATTCAGTCTACCTCAGAGCTCTACTTGCATTGTTGATTTTTAATGGCAGCTCTAATAATGATTGCATTAGTACACTGATAGCTGATGAGGGCACATAATTATATAAAAAATAAAAAAATAAAAAGAATTACTAGTAGACTGAAGTGTGTTGGGAAAAATTACTTCTCGTTTTTTGCTGTTCCTAATCAGTTTAATTACCGTAAAGACAACAATGCAATGAAACTTTAATTAGTGGAACAGTTAAGGAGAAGGTTCAGGACTAACCATGGCTTCTTTGATGGCCTTTTCAGGGATGGTTATGGAAGGAAAGGAGTACATCGCACCCTGCACAGGATTGCAGCTGATGCCCTGCACAGTGTTCAGGACCTGCTCCGTAAGCTTGGCCTTCTCTGCCAAGGTGCTTAATGTGGCTGTACGTTCCTGGAAGAAGAGTGAGAGAAAATATGTTGTGTAAAAAAAATATGGATGTTACTGGAATTAAAAAAAATCTAAATCCAGGACTCTGTGTTGAGATGATGCAGATTATCAGTCACCGAGGTAATTAAATCCTTGATCAGAAGACACCTGGACATCTGGTTTCTTGAAGATATTCACTTCTCATTAAAAGTTTGCTTTAGCTCCAAAACAGGGGTTTAAAACTAAAGTGGCTGAAGACCAGAGTTGTGGGACTGAAATAATTCTATAAGAAGAATAAAAACAACAAAGAACAACCAAAAATGATGCAAACAAACGTGATCCTCGTTTTGATGACATTTGAATTTCTTCACCAGATTTCAGGAGAACACAGATTCAACGCAGACCATGTTTGGTTCATTACTCCTCCAAGCAGAAGTCGAGTTTTTAAACATTCTCTTAAAGTGGCGTTTGGGAATGTTCCCTAAAAACACAGTTTTTATAAATGGAGTTGCACGTGGCGTCAATAAATCCAGTTGAAAACAGAAACTGTGACTGCAGCCCTTTGACATGCACCGACCAGGTATAAAAACTAAAGCAAAGAAACAACACAAGCTTCTGTTAATCCAGTGCTAATTCTACTCCTTAAGCTCGGTGGTCATTGCCGCGGTCTTAAAATCCAGAGGTTGCAGGTTCGAGCCCAGGTTGTGGCAGGAAGGGCATACGGCCTAAAACAACTAACAAATCTATCATGCGTGTTCGCTCGCTGAATAAGGGCGCTGCTAAAAGAAACGTTAATAATCAAACTATGTTCGGTCAGGTCATCTGGATGATTTCTTTTCTTTTTATTGAGACATTTCGTCCTTCATCCAAAGGACTTCATCAATCCAACGTCTCATCGTGAACTTTGATGTTTTGAACCACTTTGGCTATGGGTGCCTCGGATGAGTTGATGGGGGAGAGGGCAGGAAACCATCTTATCACCAGCAAACTGGTTGGTTCACTATGTGTGTGCTGCTTGTTGGACGCAGTTTGTTGTGGCTCCTCGGACTGATGAAGTCCTTTGGATGAAGGAAGAAATGTCTCAACAAGAAGAAAAGAAACCGTCCAGATGGCTGAACATTGCTGGATTTTTACCTGGATTATTGAGTACAAACTCTGATAAAACTTTAATGTTTACCACCTAAAATAAGCAGATTTACAGCTGAACTTGGACTTTTTTTAAACATGGTGCTCCCAAGATTTCAGTAGGTCACCTTAAAAGTGACAATGATCCAAAAGCCTCAAGTGGATCAGTGACTCAGATGATCCTTTAACTGGGATTGTAATAAACCTGAAAGTTCTGAACCATTGTCAGAACTGAAGCCTTTAGGATGAGAGGTAAAACATCTTCAAGAAACAAGACAAAGTCCAATTTTACATTCTATTCAAGAACTTGTGCTTTCATAAGAAAAACTTCTAATTAGCACAATAACATTAAAGACACATTTTATAATCAACAGCATTGTGCCGTTTAATTAGAAATAAATAATGATGTTGTAAATATGTTAAAGAGTACAGTACTTCAGTATTCAGTACTGAAACTTCCAGTTTCCATCAGGAACTGTGGCACCTACTCTGGCTTTAAAAACTCTTTGAAACTTTGGCTGAAAACTAACCAGAAGTGCACTCACATGTAGATTACTTTGTCTATTTTCTTATGGGATTATATCTTTATTGTGATTTTATGTTGTGTTATGTGTTATATAGGTGATGTTTGCATTATTCTCTGCCCTTTTGTTTTGTGGGATGTTTCTTGTTCTTACCTGCCTTAGGACAACGGATGAAAATTAGCTATTGTGCTAACTCCGGCATATTTACATTGATGCTTACTGCTGTCATGTTGATTAATATGCATTGTCTTAATTTAAATAAATAAATAACTAAAAATAAAGAAATACACGTCACAGAACATTTGTAAATCCTGTAGCCTACCATGATAAAACGTTCATATGAAGGCTCCCCAGGCTGCGGGGGGTTGACCACCAGGTCCATTAGAGCCTGTCCTGGAACAGGAGGGCAAAGACGGACTGATATCAGCTTGTTCAGCTGTGCCTTCACGTCATCGTCCATGTTTATTATCTCCATGTAGCCTCCACGGAAGCCACACCTGAGGAGAAAAGGTCAGAGTTTGACCAAGACGTAAACAGAAATACAACACAAGGCATTTAAGCAGAAATACAACACAAGACATTTAAGCAATCATAAACCTGATTTTTGCTCAGGTGTGGAAAAACTTACTCTCCCATGTAACACTTAGAGGTGGAGTGGAATGATGCCAGTTCAACAGTTTCTGAGTATTCTGGGCCCATCTCAAACAGAACCTTCTTAAACGAGTGAAAATGGCAACCCTCAGCGTACACATTATCCTGGTACACCTGGGCATGTGGGACAGAAGGTCAGAAATCAGAGGCTGAGGGAGAACTGAAGGACAGGTAGAGGTTTGATTTTGAAGAACGGCCCTGCAGAGAACTGATGGATGCCGACAGAGACAGTACCTCATCAGCCATGAGGAAGAGACGCTCTTTAGCAGCAAATCGGATCACATCCTCTATGCACTCTCTGCTCTGAACTTGGCCTGGGAAGAAGAAAAAGGTCTGTTACACAGCTGCAGCTGATGAGAGCTGCTGTTCTGCTGCCATCTAGTGGCAGAAAGCATCCAGTGCAAAAAAAATAATTTTTTTAAAATGCGTCTCATCTTTTTGTATTTTGTCAAGAAAGTAACTTTAATATAAATTGATATAATCCCAGAAAATACATCAAAGAGGGAAAATGGATGTGTTTGTTCTGTAAAACTATTGGATTTTTAAATTATGATTTTTTTTTTTAAATAAAGCAAAAACAATGGCTCCAGCTCATAACTAGAAAAAGCTGACTGCAAAGTAAAGATATACTGTACATTCTATCCATCCATCCATCCATCCATCCATCCATCCATCCATCCATCCATCCATCCATCCATCCATCCAGAGAGTGAGTAGATACAAACATGCTGCTGATGCACTTGTAACGGTTCTCCAGTTCATTAGATTACTGAATAAATCCCACATTTTAAAAACTTTTTTTAGGAACAAAACTAATTTTTACTTGCAACTGTTGAATATCTAGAACAAAGCATTTCAGTCTCAACAAATTCATCTTCTTTGTACAATATGAAGTTCATTCCTCTCTGCATTTCCCCCCAGTGTTTCTAATAAAACACTTATGCAGATTATTAATTGAAACCTAACGTCATAACGGTGGACCTGGCTGGTACATTTGAATAAATAGCAGTAACGTACCTGTAGGGTTTCCGGGGTTGATGATACACAGAGCTCGGGGGTTGCAGTAGAGTCTGGCCTCATCCAAAGCACGCTGCAGCTCAGTGATGTCCAAACTCCAGCACTTCTCCTCATTAAGGTAATAATTGATTTGTACAGCACCTAGTTCAGCCAGCGCAGCAGAATACAGGGGATACTGAGGTATGGAGATCATGACGCCTGTACACATTGTACCCTCGCCACACACCAACAGCTTCAGCATGGTCTGAGTGCAGCACAAAGAAAAGAAGACAGAAGCAAAAATAAAATCGACCTGTTAATGGCTGAACAGTAAATAGACACATCACTGAAAAACTAAAGCGTTAAAATGTTACACAACAGTTACAGTAGAGTGCAAAAGTCTGGGATAATTTGTAAGCTGGAGGTTGAGACCTACTTTTAATTTTAGAGATGGCTTCCAGTGATTATTTTAACCCAAGGGCAGCAGGGGGTTTGGGTAACAGTTCTCCAGGTTTTCCTTTTGACTATCTATATGTCCATCTATCTGTTCATCCATCTACAAACCAGATTCCAAAAAAGTTGGGACACTAAACAAATTGTGAATAAAAACTGAATGCAATGATGTTGAGATGGCAAATGTCAATATTTTATTCGTAATAGAACATAGATGACAGATCAAAAGTTTAATCTGAGGAAAAGTAATATTTTAATGGAAAAATATTCAAAATTTCACAGTGTCAACAAATCCCAAAAAAGTTGGGACAAGTAGCAATAAGTGGCTGGAAAAAGGAAATTGAGCATATAACAAACAGTTGGAAGACCAATTAACACTAATTAGGACAATTCAGAGTCAGAGTCAGAGTCAGAGAGTCTTTATTGTCATTTGCACCGCATGTGGTACATGAGATGAAAACGAGATTATGTACACGAGGTCCCAGTTACATCCAACAACAAATGAAAGAGAAAAACAGTAATAACATCTAGAACTAACTAAGAAAAGCATCAACTAGTAATACACTAAGCCTAATATAGTGGGAATAAACAGCAGCACGAACATGAGTTTGTATGAGCAGATGGTCACAGATGAATACAGCAACAAGAAAACAGATCAGCATCAGTATGATGTGATATTTTGCAGTGTTTATTTTTTTATTTTATTTTTATTTATTCATGAGTCTAACAGCCTCAGGGTAGAAGCTGTTCCTCAGTCTAGTGGTTCTACACTTGATGCTCCTCAACCTCCGTCCTGAGGGGAGTGGGGCAAAGAGTGAGTGTGCTGGATGAGTGAGGTCTTTCATGATGCAGGTGGCTCTTTTCCTGCATCTGGAGGTGTAAATGTCTGTGATGGTGGGGAGACTGACTCCAACAGACTTCTGTGCAGCCTTCACCACTCTCTGCAGAGCTTTCCTCTCTTCAACTGTGCAGCCTCCATGCCACACGTTGATGCTGGAGCACAGGATGCTCTCCACTGCACACCTGTAGAAGGAGGTGAGGACTGGGCTGCTCAGACCAGCTCGTCTCAGCCGTCTGAGGAAGTAGAGTCTCTGATGACCTTTCTTGATCAGGCTGGTGGTGTTGTTGCTCCAGCTGAGGTTATCATTCATGTGTACACCCAAGTATTTGTAGCTGGAGACCACTTCCACTGCAGACCCACCTATTTTCAGTGGGGCATGGGTGTGTTTGTTCCTTCTGAAGTCCACAATCATCTCCTTTGTCTTCTTCACATTCATGTGAAGATTGTTCTCTTTGCACCAGCTCTCCAGGTGTTCCACCTCCTGTCTGTAGCTGGACTCATCATTGTTTGTAATGCATCCCACCACCGCTGTATCATCTGCAAACTTAACAATATGACAGCCTGGAAGTGTGGCTGTACAATCATATGTGAGCAGAGTGAACAGAAGGGGGCTCAGCACACATCCCTGAGGAGAGCCAGTGCTGAGGGTTATGGTGGAGGAGGAGAAGTTGTGGATCTTCACGGACTGTGGTCTGTCTGTTAAGAAGTCTAGTATCCAGTTACAAATAGAGGGGCTTAGTCCAAGTGTAGATAGTTTGTCTATCAGAGTTTGGGGGATCATGGTGTTGAAGGCAGATGTGAAGTCCACAAAGAGCAGACGCACGTATGAGTCTTTCTGATCCAGGTGGGTGAGAGCAGTGTGGACCACGGAAGAAATGGCGTCCTCTGTTGATCGGTTCTCACGGTATGCGTATTGATGAGGGTCCTCATTGATGTTGACGGTTGCCTTGATGTGGGACATGACCAGTTTCTCAAAACATTTAGCGACTATCGGGGTGAGGGCCACCGGTCTATAGTCATTCAGACCAGTCACTGTGGAGCTCTTTGGGACTGGGATGATGGTCGCGGTCTTCAGGCAGGTGGGAACTAACTCCAGTGCAAGTGAGGTGGTGAAGATGTCAGCCAGCACCTCACAGAGCTGGTCCGCACATTCCTTCAGAACTTTCCCTGGGATGTTGTCTGGTCCGGTTGCTTTATGAGGATTAATCTTTCTGAGACTGCCTCTCACTTCTGCTGCGGACACCCTGAGATGCTCTTCATCTGGTGATGAGGTGAGTCTGGTGCTAGCTGGTCTGTTTGGATCATCAAAACGTGCATAAAACTTATTGAGGGCATCAGGCAGAGATGGGTCCCTGGGGCATTGTTTGTTTTTGCCTTTGTAATCTGTTATGCATTTAATACCCTTCCACATGCTCCGTGGGTCTTGTGAGGTGAACTGTCCCTCGATCCTCTGTGCATACGTGGCCTTGGCCTTCTTAATGCCATCCTTCAGTTCATTCCTGCTCTTTCTCAGCTCCACTTTATCTCCTGATATGAATGCAGTGTCTCTGGCTGCTAGCAAGGCGTGAATTAACAACATGATTGGGTATAAAAAGAGCTTCTCAGTGTGTCAGTGTCTCTCAGAAGCCAAGATGGTAAGAGGATCACCAATTCCACCATTGTTGCGCAGAAAGATAGTGCAGCAATACCAGAATGGTGTTACCCAGCGTAAAATAGCAAAGACTTTTAAGTTATCATCATCAACCGTGCATAACATCATCAAAAGATTCAGAGAATCTGGAACAATCGCTGTGCGTAAGGGTCAAGGCCGTAAAACTCTACTGGATGCTCGTGATCTCCGGGCCCTTAAACGTCACTGCACCTCAAACAGGAATGCCACTGTCAAGGAAATAACAGAATGGGCTCAGGAATACTTCCAGAAAGCATTGTCAGTGAACACAATCCACCGTTGCCAGCTGAAACTCTACAGTGCAAAGAGGAAGCCATTTCTAAGCAAGCTCCACAAGCTCAGACGTTTGCACTGGGCCAGGGGTCATTTAAAATGGAGTGTGGCAAAATGGAAGACTGTTCTGTGGTCAGATGAGTCACGATTTGAAGTTCTTTATGGAACACTGGGACGCCATGTCATCCGGACCAGAGAGGACAAGGATAGCCCAAGTTGTTATCAACGCTCCGTTCAGAAGCCTGCATCACTGATGGTATGGGGTTGCATGAGCGCTTGTGGCATGGGCAGCTTGCATGTCTGGAAAGGCACCATTAATGCAGAGAACTATGTTCAGGTTCTAGAACAACATATACTCCCATCCAGTGGTGGGATGTAACTAAGTACAAATACTTTGTTACTGTACTTAAGTACATTTTTCATGTATCTGTACTTTACTTAAGTAGAGTTAAACATGGGTACTTTTTACTTTTACTCCACTACATTTTACATGAAGTATCTGTACTTTCTACTACACTACATTTCTATAATGTGTTGAGTTACAAGTTACATTCACGTTGCAGCTTTTTGATTTGTCGTTAGTTTGAAATGATGTCAAGAGGGGAGTTGGTCCATTGAATCACTGCAAAGTGGACAGGTAACATTACACCCGCCTTCAAGAAGAGCTGAATCAATGACATATATTCTAGTATATACATTGAGCACCCACAGCACCACTAACACACTCAAAATGGATTCCACCACAGAGATTCTGCCAGAAAATACACCAACACCCATGGCCTTATTGAAACATTATTCAAAGACTATTTTAATATTACTGAAAGACTATTGAAAGACTGTTCAGTCAGATTCTGTTCAGACAGATTCTCTCTCCCAAAAGAGCCAGACTGGACTCAAAAAACTTTGAAAACCAACTTCTTCTGAACTTGAACAAGAAATTCTTGCTGCAATATTAAAATGTGTCAGTTCATGATGTTAGGAGACAAGAGATGTCTCCAAATGACTCAACACTCAGGTCCAAGTTTTGAAAATGGTGTCAGGAAGGTAAAATATTGTTCACTATTGACCCATTACAAGGTTGACGACAGTATTTTAACTAGAGTTGATGACAAACTGCAGTTGAAATGATCAGATGTTCCTTTGTTAGTTGTGTCTAATGCTCCTTCTTTCTGTCAGACAACTTTTACTTAAATGTGTTTACTGCAGTTAAAATGACACATTGGTTTGTGTTAAATAAAAACTTTCACAGGTATAATCTTTCTTATTTTGCTTAATGTCATTTAACTTTGTAGGTCATCCCTGAAATTCTGACGCACAGAATCACAAGTCCAAGTGTGAACTGTGTCACATAAGCCCCTTTCATAAGACGGTCCAGTCCGGGTTTGATGCGTGTTCAGTCCTCCAACGAGCATTCATAAAAATCAAAATAAAACGTGGATTGGCGAGTTGATTTGACTCGCCTCTGAGCCGCCCCTGATACGCAAGCAGAGGTAGTCTTAAACCCGGATCCGAGCCGGGCAGACCCACTTCTGAATGCAAGACGCTCGATCCGCGCTCAGAATACAGATGACATCAGTGTGTGCGACCGCAGGATTAATCAACAGCAGATTTATTAACAAGGGAATATTAAAAATGACACGAAACGACTGTATAAGCTAGTTTCGCTTTTTTTCCCCATCTCTCTCTCCAGTGGCTGTGTGTGTGTGTGTGTGTGTGTGTGTGTGTGTGTGTGAGTTGGATTAGGTTCTATTTGGGGTCTTGAAAACGTTTACACAGTCCGCTGTGTGTGTGTGTGTGTGTGACGTGTGTGTGTGTGTGTGTGTGTGTGCGCGCGCTGATCGAGGGACGCAGCTCCACTGTGTGTGTGTGTGTCCGCTGCGAGTGACATCCGCTCCCTCCAGCGCGCGCGCACAGGGGGAGGGAGGGAGACGTCAGGGAGTTGTACATTTATTACAGAGGAAAAATTAAAAATGACACGACAACTTGTACACGTCTGATCTGTCCCACAATAAATACGTCGCGGTCCAGTTCAACTCAGCTCCGCCTCTTTTGGACCCGCGCTCCGGCTTAATTTCTGAACACGTTTTTGAGAGCGGGACCTGTCCGCCTTCACCTGTTGTCTTATGAATGACCTGAGGAGGGTTAAAGCCGGACTGGTCTGTGCGGGAATAGCGCGGATCTGATTTATGAAAGGGGTTAGAGTAAACACAATAAAAACATGTACAGTGCTGTATTATCTGCAGCATTGTTCATTAAAATGACTCAACACTATTAATGTATTACAGAAAATATACATACAGTATGCACACTTATGATATTGTAGATCATTGGATTAGGTAATACATTCAGCAAGTACTTTTACTTTAATACTTTTAAGTATTTTTAAAATCAAGTACTTATTTACTTCTACTTAAGTAAAAACATTAATATGGTACTTCTACTTTTACTAGAGTACATTTTTGTCTGTTTATTTGTACTTTTACTTAAGTACAGTGTTTGAGTACTTTCTCCACCACTGCTCCCATCTAGACGTCATCTCTTTCAGGGAAGACCCTGCATTTTTCAACAAGATAATGCAGACCACATTATAATAATAATAATAATAAATTCAATTTATACCGCACTTTTCATTAATAAAAATCTCGAAGTGCTACAACAATAAAACAAGTGATAAAATCAAATAAAATCAATAATGGTATCAACTAAGATTAAAGACAGAATCAATCAGAATTCTGCAGCAATCACAACATCATGGCAACGTAGGAGAAGGATCCGGGTACTGAAATGTCCAGCCTGCAGTCCAGATCTTTCACCTATAGAGAACATTTGGCGCATCATAAAGAGGAAGGTGCGACAAAGAAGGCCCAAGACGATTGAACAGTTAGAGGCCTGTATTAGACATGAATGGGAGAGCATTCCTATTTCTAAACTTGAGAAACTGGTCTCCTCTGTCCCCAGACGTCTGTTGAGTGTTGTAAGAAGAAGGGGGGATGCCACACAGTGGTAAAAATGGACTTGTCCCAACTTTTTGGGATTTGTTGACGCCATGAAATTTTGAAACAACATATTTTTCCCTTAAAATGATACATTCTCTCAGTTTAAACTTTTGATCTGTGATTTGTGTTCTATTCTGAATAAAATATTAGATGTTGGCACCTCCACATCATTGCATTCAGTTTTTAACAGAGATGGTAATTATTCAAGGCCCAACACCCTAAACTCAAGCAATGAGCCTGTGTTGCGTCTACAAATCTTAAAAATAAATAAATAAAATTCGATTTTGTTACGTAGCAAACAATTATTTTAAAATAGTTGAACTTTTGTTAACAGCAGCCTTTTGAAGATAATTTGTTCTCAGTTCTTTTGTCTGCTGCTGTAAAAATACTTGAAAAATACTTTTAAGAACCATAAAACAGCCTTTTTGCCCAAACAATGTCATTTCTCTAAAGTTATTAGACAAGAATTATTGTGTGAAAGAAAGGAGAGCTTGCTCAAGACTTTTGCAAACTCTGATTGTAATCGTGTTCAAAACACACATCTCATTTTGAGAGTGATAAATGACTCATTTTAGACACGAGACAGAATAAGAGTTGTGTTGTACCACGATGCCGTCGCTGGCTCCTGTTGTGAGGTAAATGTTGTCATGATCGCAGGGCACACCTCCGTCCCGCCGCTCGACGTAACGAGCCACATCCTGACGCACAGATTCTATACCTTGACTGGGGCTATAGGAGCCTGAGGGGACATCCAAACAGAGATTATGCTTTAATACAGCTATAAAAAATGAATCAACAAAAGTATAGCATCCAGCTGGTGTATAAATGTGATAATTAGCAAACAGGGTATGATAAAGCTCATTGAGTTGACACATCATAACCAATCACATTCATACGCACCCATACTGTTCCCTCCACATGAGTTCAGAATGCGACATGCTCTACTTTTAGCATCTTCGGGGAATGTGCCGTCACTCAGCAGTTCAGGGTAGGAGCAGAGAGCCAGCACCTAAAAACCAACACAATGGGCAGGCAAAAGGATGGGAAGACACAGCATGGATTAAAATAAATAAATAAAAGCTTTGTAAGCTCAGCATGGATTGCACAGTGCAGTAAGACAAACTGGCTCTAATTTATCTAAGGACTATACTGTAATCAGTTTTAAATAGAACAGGAAACTAAAGAAGCTATATTTGGATTAAAGGTTTGGGGGAAGGGCTTGGAAGCTGACCTGCCGGAAGAAAGTGATCGGCTGCTGGCCCATGGCGTGGGCGTCACCGATGTTGGCTTTGATGACTTCTGCGAACGGTTTCTTCATCCCCTGATAACCAGAAAGACAAATGTACAAAACGTTCTGTGGAAACAAATGTTTTTGAGCAGAATATTTTTACTAGGGATGCACGATATTGGATTTTTGGCCGATATCAGTACCGATATTTTTTTTCTAGACCTACTTGAGGGGCCGAGATGGTGTAGAGGCAGGGCAGCCGGCTCAGAACCAGAAGGTCTCTGGTTCGATCCCCGGTCACGGCATACCTCATTGTGTCCCTGGGCAAGACACTTAACCCCGAGTTGCTCCCGGTAGGACTGGCAGCGCCTTGCATGGCAGTCTACCGCTACCGGTGTATGAATGTGTGTATGAATGGGTGGATGGTTGGTACTGTGAAGCGCTTTGGGGCCCCTCAAAAGGGGGCTGGAAAGCACTATACAAGTAAGCTCCATTTACTTACAGCGACTACAGAGCTTTCTCTGCTGTGGAATTAAAATACGACATTATTCTGCATGGTCATTGTCAATTTAGGCTGCTACCAAATGCAGATGCCAAAGGGGGATGAAAATGATGTAACACTATATACACAACAAAAACTGTGCCTTTTATATCGGTGAGTTATTTTGATGCAATGACCAATGTCCGATATTTAAGTTTATCGCCAATATCAGCTGATACCATGCCGATAATATCGTGCATCCCTAATCTTTACATATACAGTATAAAGTAACTACAGCTGAAGCTCCAATACTACTTAACAGCATGGCTTCACACAAATACACAGCCTTCACAGCACACTCATGATTCACTCAAATAACGTATTAAAGAACTATCCACTCAAGTTTGTTTCACTGTCTTTCATATGCCTTTTCCTGAATGTTAGTCTTTTTTTCTTTTACCTGAATGTTATTCTTTTTTTTTCTTTTACCTGAATGTTATTCTAATCTAAAATTTGTCACATAAAAACTATACAACTGAGAATATTATATAGCTTCTTTGCGCCACTCCTTTTTTTATTTTTATTACAGTGCTGGTTCAAATGGTTCATGTTGTACTTCTTTTTTCATTTGCTTTCCAAAGACAAACCTGACTTGGGAAGAAATAGGAGGGAAAGGAAAGGAATTAAAAACATGAGCTGGGAGGTAGAAAATGTAAACAAAATAATCTTTCATACTTCAGGAAAGCAGATAAATAATCTTTCATACTTCAGGAAAGCAGATTATGAGATTTGGGGAACCAGAGAATGTCGACAATACCTAAACAATTCCACGATCCGAGTTTCTACAACAACTCAATATTGTACCATTGTTTTTTCTGGGACCCCGTGTACATAATCTCATTTCATCACATGTACCACATGCGGTGCAAATGACAATAAAGATTCTCTGATTCTCTGACTCTCTCTGACTCTGATTGTTAGTATTTTTAGTATTTTGTATTCATTTATTCATTTCAGATTTAAAAAAAAAAACACAAAAAACTATTTACAAAACCACACAATAAAAAAAACAATACATGAAATGAAAGGTAGCAGAAGAAGAAAAAATCTTATCATATCTGCCCCTTCTTTAAACAAAATCAATTCAAACAGCAATCATCGATTGGGGAAAACAATCATTGATCATCATCACAATCACAATCCTCATTGTTCAGAGCAGTTACTGTGGACACAAACTACTGCTTGGTCTACGTGCAACAGCCTTGATGAGGACAGGCTGTGTGAACATTGGGTCAATGTTGTGACCTGAGCAAACCATCTTATCATGTGGTCGATGTTCTCACGCATTACCACAGAAACACGCATCATAAACTGTAAACTGGAATGAAAAAAGAGACAAGAGCTGACACAGCAGTAATAAAAGTAGTTCAGAGTCTTACTAAAATAAAAGTACAGTATTCGGTTACTGTCCTCCAGGCCAGTGAAGTACTATTTCTGAAAGATAATATGGGAGCGCTGACGCAGCACGGAGACGAGCTGCTCCCATCAGGTATTACAAACAGCATGACTGCAGAGAAGTCACCAGAGAAACCTCACAAACCCTGACATCCATCAGAACAGCATGTTTGTTTAATTAGGACAGACTTGTGTTCGGCTTATGAAACCTGGCCTGTTGGCTCCGTCATTGGTCGCACTTCAGAGGCGTCTCTCCGGCTGAGCCAATAACATCCAAAAACACAAAAAACTCCCCTTCGTGAAGGAACCCCCCTCCGTTCATGGGGCCCTTCTGGAAACTAAATATTTTCACAAAAGAGCAGATGTTCAATGTCCTCCATCACTGATTTTTTTTTAAAAAAAGGCTGCATTTTATCAGGATAACATTTGACAGAAACTAAAAAGATGAGAGCTTTGTGGCTGTTACCATGGTTACACACAGAAAAGATCCTCATTCATTATCAACTGGGGGCTCATTAAAGACAAAACAAAGAACCCTTTATCAGAGAGCTCTCCGTACACTGGCAAACTGAACAACACGTGCACTGTCTCTGCCCTACAAAACTAAATGTGTTGGTAACAGGAGCAGGGAACCACACTGTACCTTCAGGTGTGATTAAGACGCAGACAAAAGTAAGAAAACCACAATGACCCGTTTCCTAAAGTAACCCAACACCATCCAGAACAAAAAGTTAGATAAAAGCAGAAGAGAGCTTTGTGCTACTAAAAATGAGAACAAGAGTTGCTCAGTTCAGTTCTGCAAAGTAAGCTGAGCTGAAAGTTAATGCAACTCTTCTGGAGACATTTGGAAAAGAAAAGCTGCTGAAGTCCTAAACTAAAAATCTAATAAATTGTTACAGTATTTTTTGCTGTAGAAGTCACACCTTTTGGCATAAATTTGCAAGTCCTGCAACTTATACACCGAAGTGACTATGTTTCCCCCCCCCCATATTTATAACCCAATTTTTGGCTGAGATCTGACGATTTCATTCATTCGGGCATGGAAAATATTGAACACTACCATTTTCAGTCACTAGAGGGCCCTCGAGTGATATGGCAAGCCAAGTGGCTCATTAATAGGTAAAAGTGGCTATTAATGAGACACTTGGCTTGCCATACAAAGCCATATTCTTCTCACTCCAGCAGGAAGAAATGTCAAATCCGTTGCATTTTGCTGCTCCCGCCAGGCGAAATGTAGCTGATTCGACCATTAAAGTGCATTTATTAAGAAAAAGTTAAACTGAGACACACTTTTACTATAATGTCGAGCAAACACTTGTTTTTAAGTGTTAATCTTAAATTCTTATTAAATTCCTCCCGTGCAGGCTCCCGCAGCCGTCGTTTGGCAGCAAATTGATTTTTGGCACAACACTGGTCCATGTTTCCAGGTGGTCGGCAGTGACGCATAATAGATGCGACTTATTTATGTTTTTTATTTATGTTTTTTCCACTTTACTAGACATGTTTGTACTGATGAGACTTAAACGGTGGTGTGACATGTACGGCAACAAGTACAGTAGGCTATCCTCAGCTGCAAAATATTAAGAGTATTGCATCACTTCTCTAGTAAAAAATGTACCAGATCCCTCATTCAACCTTTATTTAGTCAGGTAAATCTCATTGAGCCTCGTGGACTCATTTACAAAAGTGACCTGCTAAAAACTAAAGCTGGCTTCAATTCATCTTCTGCCTTTTGTGCACTGAAACATCAATCTTGGCTGAAACTTGTTTGAGAAAAATAAAGAAATGAACTGGATGAAGGCCTGAATAAAGAATGGGATCAGCTCAGGACAAGGCTCAGACAACACAGAAAATAACATTGTTGAGACCAGTGAACCATCGGCTAAAAAGGTTACCGCTATCATTTCAGTCCCTGCGGACCGCACTGCAGAACTTGTTCACATAAAACCATCTTTTTCCTGAACAAAGCACTCAGGAGAGAACAGTTCTTTCTCTTTTACACCAGACTGCACTCAGTACACCAGCAGCTGCCACATCATCCTAAACTGAGTGAAAAGCTCTGAGAAGAAACAACGCTCAGGGATCATTTGTGATTCTGGAAAATAAATGCTTTATGCTGAACTTGTGAGTTAAAGTGTTCAGAGATTTAAATTTTTTTTTTTTAAAAATCAAGAAACAAACAAATATTTTAATTTAGGAGAATCAATAAATGCAAGAACAATATGCAAATTAATTAAAGGTTGAGTAGCAGCACTAATAAAAGCAGGAGATAAAGAAAAAGCCTTTTAAAGCAGAACTAACAACTTTGATCTTCCTGGATCATCTAAAGGAGGACACACATACATGACAGTGGACTTGAAGGATCCACTCACCTCGCTGAGCTCCCTCTCCAGCTCCACGGCTCTCTGCACGATGGGCCCACGCACAGCGTACTCCACCTTCTTCACCGTGGGGTTCATGTTGTCGATGGTCAGCACCTTGGCGCGGGACATCATCCCGTTCTCGGACATTTTCACTTTGGGAAGTCCACGTCGCGTGGAGCTCAGACTCGATAAGGCTCTGTCGGCAGAAGATGATGATGATGAGGAGGACAGAGGAGAAGTCAGGGAGCCGAAGAGAGAACTTTGTTCTCCGGGGGAGCGGTGCGAGGCTCCGGGCAGCAGCGCGCCTCGCGCCGGGCTCAGGAGCCGCAGGTTGGCGCCAAGCAGCTGGCGCGTGGCGGACATGTTTGATTCACGCGGCGCTTTGATGTAAAAACACGTTTGTTTAAAGAGAATTTAACCGGCTGCGACTCGAACGACAGGAGAGAAATGAAAGCTGCGTGACTGTACTGGCACCGCGACGCTCCTTATATGACCAGACCTTTGGACTTTTCCAAACCGCATTCAACAAATCCGCTTTTTAAATGAAAAAATAAAAAGACAGAAGCAGCGCGCGCGTGAAACTTGTCTCTTATGTAAAGTTCAGAAGGCAAAGTTCCTCCAGTGGAAGTATCTCGATGCTGCCTCCCTGTGCGAGCACACAACCCTCCCACCTCATCAGAACCACAAAGAAAATAAACTTTATGATCGTGTCTCAACGTGGTGTTCCTCAGGGTGGGGACTCGGATGCTGCTGAACTTCATTCCTCCTGGAATGAACGCATTCATTTCTTCCTGCTCTAACCAGAAGTTCCTGTTTCTCATTAAGTCAATTAAAGCGAATCACATGATCTGACATTAAATGAACAACCTATAGATTGGAGATTCCTCCAGAGGAGCAGATTAGTTTCTGCTGGGCTGATGATTAATCAGGTTCAGAATTTATTTTTTTACTTGGATGTTACTAAATTATAAGAAGAGTCCATAGAGCACATTTAATGTGTTGCAGCAGATGCTCTCAGATGATTTACTTTCCGTTTTGCTGATTCAGCATTCACTTTTGTTTTTGTTGAATTACTTCTGCTTTGCTATTGCATAAATCAAAACTTTCCATGCATAAATCAAAACTTCCACTCATTCAGGAGACAGGTGCCATTCATTTTTTATGTACTGTATACTGTACTCTTCAGTTTATCTTCAGCTCCCCAGTGTTTACTGTTCTTTTTAAACACTTATTCAGCATACTTAGACTCATCCCTAACCAGGATAATCACACACTGTAAAAAAAAAATCCGTAAAAAAACAGGTAAATGTACTGTGGAAGTGTGAAGGAATTTTCCGTTATCATTTTTTACAGGGGTTTCTCCATTTTTTTTTTTTTTGCGCAAAGCACCCTGGGAACAAGAACCTTGAAAGAGGACTCCATTTACCTGGCACTCTAGATTAACAGCAATTTATGTAAATTATACATTTAAAAAAACTGTTAAATTACGGGAAAAATCCGTTTTAGGGTTTACGGAAATATCTGTAAAAAAACGGAGAATGTACTGGCAGAAAATTACCAGGACATTTTTCGTTTTTTTACGGATTTTTTTTTTTTACTGTGCAGTAGGGAAAAAAAACACTGTAATGCCACTTTAATTGGTGATATGTAACTTATCCATGCTGCTGATCCCTTGCCTTTATGCTGGTGTATTCATACCCATCTGCACACTAGACTCATGTTCGGGCTGCTGTTTAATATACAGCATTATTTTTACATTATTAGTGTTTAGCATATATCTTTTAGCGTATTGTTTACTGTTTGTTTAGCATTTATCTTAGATCCTTATAGTTTCTTTTTATGATTTTTTTGCTCTTATTGGGTCTAACTGGGACCTTGAGTACATAATTTCCTTCGACCTCATGCACCACGTAGGCCTGTCGCGATAAACAAATCAATTAATCGTGCGATAAATGAAAATTATCAACCTAGTTTTCATTTATCGGCTTTATTGTTTGTCTCTCTCTTTTTCTACTGAAGACACATGGATGACAAAAGGCTCAACTCTGGTGCTCTTCACTGACCCCTCCCTTTCTCTTTAAAATCAATTTTAACTGTCCAAAATCGCGTTTTTGGATAGTTAAAAGCAGAGAAGCTGAGAAGCTAAGCGAGCTTGGCTTAAGAGGCTGACCTTGAGAAAAAACCTTTGTCTTGTCGAAGCTCCAAAATTCACAGTTGAAACCCGTGCCTTTGTGTAAAAAAAAGTTGTTTTTCTCTGCAAAAGAAGCTGAGAACTTGTTTACCGATTTTTTAATTAAAAGTTTTGTGTGAAAAATGCCATGCTAAAGAGTTCAAATCACATAGAGCGTCCGCCATTTTGAGAACTGAAGAGACACAGCACGTCACTCAAGAGGCCTCCCTCCCATTTTTCTTAGAGACATGCTGCTCGCTTCCTCACTATCCATCATTGTTCAAACTGCCTTATACTGCCATCTGGTGGTCAAAATAAATACCACACAAAAAAATTAACCAACATTTCGTCATAAATTTGACATTACTAATTATTGTAAAATTCCAGTCAATATTATCATTTATCACAATAATTTCTGAGACAATTAATCGCCCAGCAAAATTAGTTTTTTTTTTTTCATTCATTCATTCAACCTTTATTTATACAGGCTAGCCTCGTTGAGCCACGGGGACTCATTTACAAGAGGGACCTGTCTCACTCACACCCAGGGTCAATTTAGAGTTACCAATCAGCCTAACATGCATGTTTTTGGACTGTGGGAGGAAACCGGAGCACCCGGAGAAAACCCACGCATGCACGGAGAGAACATGCAAACTCCACCCAGAAAGGGGCTATTTGTAACTGGGTCTTAGACTTCTTAACAGACAGACCACAGTCCGTGAAGATCCACAACTTCTCCTCCTCCACCATCACCCTCAGCACTGGCTCTCCTCAGGGATGTGTGCTGAGCCCTCTTCTGTTCACTCTGCTCACATATGATTGTACAGCCACACATCCAGGCTGTCATATTGTTAAGTTTGCAGATGATACAGCTGTGGTGGGATGCATCACAGATAATGATGAATCCAGCTACAGACAGGAGGTGGAACATCTGGAGAGCTGGTGCAAAGAGAACAACCTTCACATGAATGTGAAGAAGACGAAGGAGATGATTGTGGACTTCAGAAGGAACAAACACACCCACACCCCACTGTATATAGGTGGATCTGCGGTGGAGGTGGTCTCCAGCTACAAATACCTGGGTGTACACATGAATGATAACCTCAGCTGGAGCAACAACACCACCAGCCTGATCAAGAAAGGTCATCAGAGACTCTACTTCCTCAGACGGCTGAGACGAGCCGGTCTGAGAAGCCCAGTCCTCACCTCGTTCTACAGGTGTGCAGTGGAGAGCGTCCTGTGCTCCAGCATCAACGTGTGGCATGGAGGCTGCACAGTTGCAGAGAGAAAAGCTCTGCAGAGAGTGGTGAAGGCTGCACAGAAGTCTGTGGGAGTCAGTCTCCCCACCATCACAGACATTTACACCTCCAGATGCAGAAAAAGAGCCACCTGCATCATGAAAGACCTCACTCACCCAGCACACTCACTCTTTGCACCACTCCCCTCGGGACGGAGGTTGAGGAGCATCAAATGTAGAACCACTAGACTGAGAAACAGCTTCTACCCTGAGGCTGTCAGACTCATGAATAAATAAATAATAAGAATAAACACTGCAAAATGTCACATCATACTGATACTGATCTGTTTCTTGTTGCTGCGTTCATCTGTGACCATCTGCTCATGTTCGTGCTGCTGTTTATAATGATGTTTTTCTACTACATTAGGGCTTAGTGTATTACTAGCTGATGTGATGTCTCTCTTAGTTAATCCTAGATGTTATTATTGTATTTCTCTTGCATTTGTTGTTGGATGTAACTGGGACCCTGTGTACATAATCTCGTTTTCAACACATGTACTACATGCGGTGCAAATGACAATAAATTCTGCACGGAGAGAACATGCAAACTCCACCCAGAAAGGCCCCCGGACCGGGATTTGAACCGGGGACCTGCTCGCTGAGAGGCAGCAGCTCTACCAGTTGTGCCACCGTGCCGGCTTATCGTGACAGGCCTAGCACCACGTGATGCGAATGACAAAGAACCTTGAAATTTATTGTCATATTATGCTACTTAAAATTTTTGGCTAACCTTTTGCTATTTTTAACTCCTAGTTAGTCTTTTGCTACTTTTAGCATGCTTTACTTTAGGTTTGAGTTAGCCTTTTATTACAACTATTTATCTTTTTGCTACTTTAGCATTTAGCAAAAGATTTAACTACTTCTTGCTCCTAACTTCTAACTTTTTAGGTAGGATTTTGCTACTATCTTTTTACTAATTTAACTTTAACTTAGCTTTTTGTCAAAATTAGGTAGCATTTTGCTATTTTTGCATTTAGCTAGCCTTTATTAGAAGGCTAGCAACAGCTTGGTTTCAGCTTCTTCAGCAAAGCTATTTAGCAATCCGCATTCCCTCTGCGTCTTTGTACAACAGGTTATATTTTCAGATTCTTGTAAAACAGGTGTGGACTTCATGTAAAAGGTAAACCACATTTATTTTAAACGGATCAGCAGAACAAACATAAATATCCTTTCGATTGCTATTCAAATGTTTCGACGTGCTGAAAGAACTAACAGTCGTCTCTCATTGTCATTATCCTCTCTGCATGTGAGAATACAGGTACAGGTAGTCCTCGGGTTACGACGGTCTCGAGTTACGTTTCGTGGTTACGGCGCATCTCCCATTTAAAAAATAAAAAAAATTATTTTGAAAAGTCGAGTTATGCAGTTTCCGGTTTTACGTACTAAACGTAGCGGTGGAGGAATACTGCACTGTACTCTCTAAAAAAGCTAAGTCTGGTCCTCTGGACATTCAAAAAACAAAACAACTGTACTGTGAACGTGGTTTTACGTCGTGAACGGATAGAGAATACGGCCGATGGACGGAGGAAGTAGGCCATAACACCTTTTTCCCTTCATTATGGCTCCCAAATGTATGTGTTTTTTTGGTAATTATGTAGGGTACCGTGTTAGGATAGGCTAAGTGCTTGGTAATACTGTACTGTACATGTATATGGTGCAGTATGTACGTATACTCAATAAGATTTACCTGACTAAATAAAGGTTGAATGAATACTGTATATCGACTTATGTTGAAATTCGGTTCACGCCGCCGCGCATGAATGGATCTCCGTCGTAAGTCGAGGACTACCTGTACACGTCTGTCAAGATCTGTTATTACAGAAGCAGCTTCAAAGCAACAAATACAAGAGTAATTTATCTCCATTTAACAAAAATCACCAATATTTACTTGTGTTCATTTCTTTAAAATAGTGTTACAAAGGTAGGTATTTACCCCTTAAAATACAGAATGCATTTCATTACCGTAATTCTGATTGGCAAAATAAAAGATTGATATTACAAAAAAATTATATTACAAAAAACAAAACAAAAAAACAATGGAAAGTGAATCCCCCTCCCGCCACCCCATCTAAATCCTTTTTTTTTTTTTACTATTGTATAACTTTGCAGTTGGTAATCAAAAAATAAAAACACATGTTCAAGTTGTTATTTGAACTTCTCTAGTGCTGAAAAGTTTTAAGTTGCTACAGTAAAACACTGATCTTCTGATGAAAGAACAGAAATGCTTTAACCGTTAAAACCCTGTGGCTGAAACTATATGAGAGAGAGTTTGTGTAGCTATTGTCCGTAGAGCAAAAGTGGGCGCAGATGGTGACACGAGCAGAAACAGCTGGTGCTGCTGCGTCTGAAGTCCAAAGCATTTGCATTCTTCTGTAACCAGATAGCACTGTTGAGGCTGGTGGGAGAATCCGAGCAGGAAGTCCTCTGCTCTGCCTCTCTGGGCCCTCTCCTCCGGGGGAGTGCACGACGTGTCATCTTGAGTGAAGTAGCGTGACATGCAGAAGATGTAGAAGGCCTGCAGTAGCTCCCAGCAGCGGGTTCTGGAGAGTGAAGGTGGATGATGAGTGGACGTCTGCGCACAGGAGACCGAGCGACGGGTTTCACGGTTAATGAGGAGCAGTGCCAGCACATCAGGCCGCAGGGAGACGGATCCCGGCATGCAGCGCTCTCCAACGTCCAGACAGTTTCTTAACGTCTCCAACAGGGGTGACCAGAAACAACCCAGCAGCTCAGTCTCAGCTGTGTGCAGGGATGGAGTGGGACCACACAGCACGCACACACTCGCTCCAGGGAGCAGTCTGAAGCAGAGCAGGCGGTAGGCCACAGTGGGGCTGCCTTGAGGAAGGTACACTGGGTAATCGCAAGAGGATGCTCCAGACGCAGATAAGGTTCGTATCAGAGCGGAGAGCAGGACGACTTCCTGTGGCACCAGGCGCCACCACTTCTCAGTCGCCGCAGCTATCCGCCCGTGGACATGGAGGCAACCGAACTCGCTGTCGGCCCCCCGGGCGAATCCATCCACAGCCTCCTGCAGCAGAGTGGGGTTCGGTGGCAGCAGTGAGTCAGCACAGTGCGTCAGGTCTCCAAAGATGCCCTGTCGCTCCTCTTCCAGCAGATGATCGATGAGGCTGAAGCAGGAGCGCAGGTCCCTCTTCAGTCTCTCCACGTTCCTGACGTGTGCCAGCTCATCCTGCCCCAGCACCAGCACCATGCAGTTCCACGTGTTCTCCAGGAGGCGCTGCAGGCGGATCTCCTCCTCCTCCTCCCTGCGTCCTGCACCTCCACTCAGGGCGATGAGCATCACGCTGTCCTGGAACACCCTCCACACCACCTTCCCCCCACCTTCCGTGCTGCAGCAGGACAGCAGTGCTCCCTGTCCTCCCCCGAACATGTGCACGCCGTTCAGAGAGCCGATGACGGAGAAGGGCAGCTGGCGTCTGGAGGCCCCCCGGGTGAAAAGAGGAACCCCGCTGCCGGCTGTGAGGCAGAGGAGCTGGGTGGCGCCGTCCTGGAGCATTGTCGTGTTCAAAACTCGTATTTTCAGCTACGACAGAGCAATACAGCCAGTTATCTGACGGCTTTCATTGATCCGTGCGGTGTCATGGCAACCGACGTAAAGCAAGGTCTACCAAACGTTGCATCAGCAACAGCTAGACGACAGTCACACAAACCGGACCGAGATGAAACAACAGGTTGCCAGCCTGACTATACTAAATAATGTAAATGTTAAACTAGTTAATGTTCACACACGTCATTAGTTACCCGCATAACATTTTGTTCTGAGCCGTACAGCAGCATGCTAGGTTAACAAAAGAAGTTACCGTTGTTTCCACAGCAACGCCGTCCCATGGTTCATTCTTCACACGGTGAACGCGGTGTCATTGGGCTGGTCGAGCAGCAGTTACACGTTACGAGCTCTGGTTGAACCGCTGCAGGAGCGGGACACGGACACAGACCTCAGTTCAGCCCCCGGAGCTCCTGGAAGCGGCAAGCACGGATGCGACCACACAGCCGTCACATCTCGCGAGAGTGAAACTTGGGAACTTGGCGGGCTCGCGAGAAGATGACGTTCCAACAGACGAGCACTAGTGATGCGTTCAGGGTCCATGGGAGACCACATAAAACTTCTAAGAACAAAAACTCTTATTCAGAAATTTTTATTTTACCCCATAAGCAGACCCCTTTGTTGTTTAGTATTATTTTTCTCTTTGTATTGCATTTATTGGTTTATTGTTTCCGGCCCTCTGCTATTTATACTTGAATTTATTTTGCTGAGATAGTTACATCACTCCTGTCCTGTCCTCTTTACACTGGCTCCCGGTTCAGTTCAGGATACAGTTCAAGCTGCTCCTGTTTGTTTTCAAAGCTCTGAATGGACTTACACCTCTGTACATCTCAGAACTTTTGAAAGTCCATCACCCCAACAGAGCTTTACGCTCTGCCAGTCAACACCTGCTGGAGGTGCCTCGCTCAAGGTACAAACAATGGGGAGACGGTCATTTTCTGTTGCCGGCCCAAAAGCCTGGAACAGTCTCCCCCTTGAGCTGCGTGCCACCTCTGATCTGACTCTGTTCAAAACCAGACTGAAGACCCACTTGTTCAAAAAAGCTTTCAGTGTGTAACTTTTATTACATTGCGTGGTTCTGTTATAACTCCAAACTTCTCACAGTTGTTCATGGAATTGAGAAAGCCTCCTGGATGGGAGTCGAAACGTTTTCTGTTACAAATAAAGTCCAGTTGATCTTGTATTGAACGCCTTTTTGATTTATCATGTCCTGGACGACTGAGAATCTTCACCAGCATATTTATTACTTTGGTATTTTAGTATGTAGCATTTTTATTTCCATTGCCTCCTTTTATTGCTGTTGTTTTTATTCTATTTTCACTGATTTATTGTACCAGTTTTTATATTTTCTGTCCTGTTAAGCACCTTGGTCAATGCAAGGCATTGTAGGAAGGTGCTATACAAATAAAGTTTATTATTATTATTATTTATACAGTATTTAGTTAAGAAATGTGAGGTCTTGTTTAATAGGATCTGTAATACTTATCTTTTTTGTGTGTGCTTTGATGTTTTTGGTTTGGAAGATCTTTGTAATGTTGTATGGTTGAAATAAAGTTTATTTAAAAAAATATATAAAAATACACTGTAGAAAATCGTGTACCAGACGTGGGCATTTTAAGGCCCGAGGGCCAAAAGTGGCCCTTGGACAATCTGATCTTTACTGTATTTGTTTTTTAAAGATTGAAAAAAAAAAAAAAAAAACAGCAATTTATCAACAAAACTAATTTTATGCAAAACTTTTTAAAATAATTTTCAGAACTAGACTGAACAAAAACTTATAAATACAAATATTGTATATAACTTCGTTTTGCATGTATCCGCTAACAACATGTTAAGATAATGTCTATGCAATACTGTCACATGTATCAGTTTACGGATGTATTTATTTTTTCATTCAACCTTTATTACAGGTTAATCCCATTGAGCCTCTGGGACTCATTTACAAGAGACCTGAATTTTAGAGTGATGATAACAGTAGACAACAACAGACAATCATAAAGGATGTATACATTTTTTTTTTTTTCACAATTGAAAATAAAATTGTGATTTAAAGGATCTGAAAAGTAGTGAAAAAACAGCTAGATTGTAGGCCGTGTATACTAAAAACAGGAACATGTCTGCATTGGTTCATGAACTTAACAGATGTTTAAAGTCAGAGAGGTCAGGGCTGAGAGCTTCATATCAAATACTGTATCTTATGTTCCTAAAGGATTTTAAATGGAAAGATGTGTTTTATAAAGCATACCAACTATGTTAATAAGACAAAGTCTGAAAAAGGTCTTTATACTGTATGTGTCAAACTCAAGGCCCGGGGGCCCTCGTTGACATCTTATCTGGCACCAAAGACGTTATTTTAAATGCAAACTACTTTTATCACTTTAATTTTTCAGTAATCTTTGATTGTGATGTCAAAAGTGCAACAGAGAATGTCAAATGAGACCAATTAAACGCTTGTTGAGGAACCTGCAACCAAGAAAAGATGTTGGGTCTCTAACTTGAGTTATGTAGATTCTGAAACCGGCCCTTAGTTTGAAAAAGGTTTTAATTTTGGCCCCCCTTTTGTAAGTGGGTTTGACACCTCTGTTCTAGATCATCTATCATAAAGAAAATTGTTTTTTCAATTCTTTATGCGGCTTTTGATGATGTGGCCCTTTGGAAAAAAAAAGTTGCCCATCTCTGAATTATACGAAAACAATAGCGGATTGGTTTTAGGAAATGCCTGTAAATTAAGTGGCTAAATGTTTTTCTTAGTTAATTCTAGATGTTATTACTGTTTTTCTCTTGCATTTGTTGTTGGATGTAACTGGGACCCCGTGTACATAATCTCGTTTTCATCACATGTACCACATGCAGTGCAAATGACAATAAAGACTCTCTGACTCTAAAACAGTTTTAAATTACATTAAGCCCTTCTACAAATATTTATTTAGCTGCATCAATATAGCTGCTGAACGAGTGTAGTGGTGCAGAGGTTTGAGAAGGTGGGTCTGACTGGAAGATCACCGGTTCATATATCTATACCATCATGTACACCCATACCTGCCTCCACCCTCATTCGCCCCACTCTGGGCCCCTGAGCAAGACCCTTAACCCCCACCATCTTCTCCCCAGAAGGCTGTTCTTTGCTCCACACAGACAGCTGTAGTAGCTCGGTAGTCTGTGGTTGCATGAAGCGTAGAAACAACTGTCAAGTCCTCATGCGAGTTAGTTCGCTGTGGCGATCTCTGAAGGAGGTAGCAGCCAAAAGAAAAAAATGTCTTGCTGAATCTCCACCTCCCACAAGCATTTGTGAGCGTTTTTCCATGTAGGATGGTTTATATAGGGTCCCCAAAATAGTAGTTTATAATTAACAAGTGTTTTTATTACTTTACGATGAGGTGCAACTGTAAGGCAATCTTACTGAAGCCTACGTTGTTTTTTTAATGCCTCAAACCAAATTGTCTAGCATATGTTGTGAGAGATCTTTTTTTTTATACAGTCTCTCCTCATGTTTGTCTTCCCTTTTCTCATCTAAGCAAAATATTATTCTGAATAAGAATAAGAAAGCTGCGCTTTTATAGTAGCAGCTTCGTACGCTCCGCCCATATTTCGGACAACTGTACGCACGTTCTCGCTGTATCTCGGTGCAATAGTTTACTCAGATTCTGAATTGCAATATGGTTTTCTATTTGGTTTGCTCAATTTAGTTTTAAAGTTGATACAGTGCTATCAGTTTCACTAAAATTTGAGCCATGTTTTGCAAATATTCCCATTGCTTTAAATAAGATTGCCGTTTTATCTAAATTCTCCTGAATTTTCACCATCTCAAAATACGTGCAGCAAAGGTGAGAAATTATTTTTTTTAATAAAGTCTGCATTTTATGTGTCAAGAGTGTACAATTTTTTCAAAACTGATATTCTGTAGTTGCATCTTAACTTGTCCCAATTAATCTTGATGCAGCAATAAGGTGTTCATACTGTTTGATAGTTGCAGCTTGGCCTGGTATTTTAGGGGTTGATAATAGTGTAATAACGAAGGAAAATGAGAATAACCAAATATTTTTAAATGTTTTATTAAATACAAAACATCCAGAACCAATATGCCTAAGATAGAATAATAAAAAAAGGCACATTAATCAAAAATAAAAATCACAATGCCATGAAAAGGGTCTTCAATAGTACAGTACTGTTAATAACTACACCTCTTTGTCCCTGACATGACTTGGTTTTCTGTTTTCCTGTGGCAGTATAATGGCTTGGCATGGAGCAGTGCTGAGATCAACAACTCCCTGTAACATCTGTAGAACAAACAGAGGCAAGAGTAGATTACATATGGGATTTAATTGCATTTTCCCTTAAGTTTGACAAATTTCTGCCTGCAAATCCTTATACGGTACATTTACACCTCCACTCCACTGTTATACAATAAAGAAAACGCTACCAAAACATGTTTTCTCTACTCTGGGTCTTACAAAAATGATTGGTACCGTGTGTGTCAAACAAAAGTGTGCACAAATGGCTTCAGTGTGTGGCTAAACTTACCAAAAAAAAAAAAACATTGTTTCACAAGAAAGCGCAGACCTTCTGCGGCCTGAAGGGGTTGGTGCTGGAGGTCATACCAGTGAGCAGAGGGTCCTGCAAGGCATTCTGCATGCAAAACTGCTGAAGGTCTACAGCCGCCTGGGAAACCTGGAACAAAAGAGGAATTCCCATATACAGTTACACAAGACTTAAAATGATTAATAAAGCCACAAGTTTCATACGGTTTGTAATTTTCTGTCTTGGTTTATAAAAGCTATACAGTACTGTGGACTATTTTCTGGGTGGAGGATGCATCAGGAAGACTACCGGTACCAGTCAACTGGAACTGGAGGAAACCCTTATGTGGTTACTTTCAGTTACCGGTACATAGAACTAACTACGAGACAGCACGGTGGCGCAGTTGGGAGAGCTGTCGCCTCTCAGCGAGCAGGTCACCCTGGTTCAAATCCCGGTTGGGGGCCTTTCTGGATGGAGTTTGCATGTTCTCTCTGTGCATATGTGGGTTTTATCTCAAAGAGTTTCTTTACTTGTCATACGCTCCACATGTAGTGGAAAGAAACTGTACACAGGGTCCCAGTTACATCCAACAAAAGTATAAATTGTAAAAGAAAACCAGTAATAAGATCTAAGATATGAACTAAAAAAGTTAACTAAAGATACGCTAAACACTAGCAGTACAAATACAATACTGTATGCCGAACAGCAACACTGTTCGGCTGATTGGTAACTCTAAACTGTCCCTTAGGTGTGAGAGAGAGAGTGAATGGTTGTCTCCATGTGGCCCTGTGATGGACTTGCGACCTGTCCAGTGTCCCCCGCATCGCCTCTCGCACAGCGACTGCTGGACATGGGCACCACTGACCCCCCGCAACCCGAAAAGGGGGTCATGGGTGTCGTGCATCTTCTGGCCGACTGTGGTGGAATCCATTTTGGGTGCGTTTGTGGTGCTGTGGGTGCTCCCAGCTCATGACATATACACTAGAATATACATCATTGGACCAGGCGTCCAGCTCTTCTTGAAGGCAGGTCTAATGTTACCTGTCCACTTTGCAGTGATTCAATGGACCAGCTCCCCTCGACATCAGCTACTTTCAAACCAATGACAAATCAAAAAGCTGTAATGTGAATGTAACTTGTAACTCAACACATTATAGAAATGTATAGAAATGTAGTGTAGTAGAGTACAGATACTTCATGTACAATGTAGTGCAGTAAAAGTATCCACATTTAATTCCACTCAAGTAGATGCATGAAAAATATACTTAAGTACAGGAACAAAGTATTTGGACTTAGTTAAATCCCACCACTGATGATTTGAGAATGTAAATTGTGTTTGTTATATGATGGATTTTATATATATATATATATATATATTGTAGTCTACAGACCCACGCCAAGTCAAAGTCAAATCTTTTAAGATGCTCATAGCAACCAGCCTAACGTATCCCATTCTTCATTTAAGAAATTATTCTATACAATATTACCTAAACAACCTTATTTGAACAGGCCTTATTACATCACCACGATAGCTTGTCCCTAGCTAGCCTAGCTAGCTGGTAACGGTTTTAACCCCGATTAATTAAAAAGAGGAACATTCACCTTAACTCTGTTTATGCTCGCCTCTAAACGGAGCTGTCGTACCACCTTCTCCATGGCCGCCAGGTTTGAGGAACTGGACATTTTGAACGCGTTTTACCTTTATATTTCTACAAACAGAGCCGTGTGGGTGTGCTCCTGCTCTGCTGAAACAAAAAACATGAACGTCCGGGTTGTCCTGCAGTAACTATTGTCACACACCAGGGGGTGCTAGAATCAGAGAGAAAAACTTTTTTTTATTTATTATTTATTTATAGAAAAAACAAGTACAAAAAAAACTTACAATGTCAAACATGGCTCGAGACTTAAGGCATGCATAGCATAAAAGAGAATAAAGGCACATAAACAAATACAAAAATGTGTCTTGGGCAGCTTACAACAGAAATTCGTTACAGATTGTTTTAGTTTTTAAAGCTTTTGCATTAGTACAATACTTTAAAGTAGACAAGTAAGAAGAAATACTATAAATCTAGGTTTTAGCAAGGAGAATTTACAGCTGTGGATGTAAAATTTGGCTAATAGTAGTATTAAATTTACAACAAAAACTTTCTCACTTGAAATATTTGGACAAAAGAAACCAAACAGTATAATTTTAGCGTCAAATGGTAGGTCAATTTCTAACTTTCTATTTACATACATGAAAATGTCTTTCCAGAACACCTGAGTATGAGAACAGTCCCAGAAGAGATGGATGATGGTCTCCTCAGAGATGGCAGAGTGAACACATTGGGTCTACGTTTGGACGGTACTTGGAGAGTTTACAGGATAACATTTATGCAGAATCTTTAGGGACACTTCTCGAATCTTATTAGTTATAAAGTATTTTCTAGGTAACAACCAAACATCTTTCCAACAGATATTAAATAAATTATCCCAGAAGAATATAGAAGCAGGTTTACTAATACATTCTCTAATTATTAATTCTCTAATACATTTATTTGTTTTTTCACTTAAGGGTCAGAGTTTGAATAATTCTTCAGTTAAATAGTTCGTGCCGTTACAGGATTTGACATCAACATTTTCACACCAGATGGAATTGCATCAAAGACAATTGCAAATTCTTTTGGTAGTACTGGAAAGTTGTTAAAAATTCATTAAGAGTAAGTGTTGCCGTCTTTGTTGAATAACTGATGTACATGAACTATTCCTCTGTCAAACCAATTTTTAAAGAAAATAGATTTATGTTTAAAACAAATGTCTTTGTTATTCCAGATATAGTATTTGTGTGGAGAGAAATTGTGTTTGTGAACCAGAGTCCAGCACAAAAACAGCTGTTTGTGGAAGTTGGAGAGTTTGATCGGAATTTTGTCAATGTTGTAATTACACCTTAAAATAAAAGATAGACCACCCAATGCTTCAAATACATGTGTTGAAATGAAGTTCCACAAAGAGTTTGGATTTAAGAGATATCTTTTGATCCATTTAATTTTAAAGGAGGAGTTTAGAGTCTGTAAGTCTAATACATTAAACCCACCAGAGCACAGCTTATTTATCATAACATTTTTTCGGATTAGATGAACCTTTTTTTTCCAAATAAAATCAAACAATGTTTTATCCACTTTTGAAATGATGTCCTTGGGAACCTCCAAGGCAGAAGTCGCATAAACCAAACTGGAGAGACCTTCAGCCTTAGAAAGTAATACACGACCGGAGATGGATAAATCTCTCTGTACCCATAAATTGAATTTTTTTTGAATTACAGTAACAAGGGGATTAAAGTTATCACTTAATCTTTGGTCCTCCTCTTTTATAATATAGATACCAAGATATTTAACTTTGTGTTTTACTGGGATTCCTGAGATCTCTGTGTCATGACATGTTTTAATAGGGAGTAACTCACATTTAGATAAGTTAAGGTTGAGACCTGAGGCTGCAGAAAATTCACCAAGCAGCTCAACAGCACACTTTACTTGAGAGCAATCTTTTAGAAATAGAGTTGTGTCATCTGCCAGTTGGCTCAGACATATTTCTCTACCAGCAATCTGAATACCTTTTATGCAGCTGTTTTTAATGAAATGTGCTAAAATCTCCATAGGAAGAAGGAACAAAAATGGAGAAATTGGACAACCTTGTCTAATTCCACGCTCAACATTAAATCTGCCAGAGGTTCCATGAGCTAGTTTAATTGAGCTATTGCCTCCAGCATAAAGGGTGCGTACTGATTTCTTAAAGTGCTCACCAAAACCGAACAGATCCAAAGTTTTAAATAAAAAATCATGTTCCAGTGAGTCAAACGCTTTATGGAAGTCAAGAAAGAGAACAAAACTATTTTCTGATATTAAATCTGCGTAGTCTAATAAATCTAAGATAAGCCTTATATTATCAATTATGTGTCTTCCCGCCATAAAACCATTTTGAGTTTCCCCAATAACATCATGAAGTACTTTTTTCAATTTATTTGCTAAGCATAATGCTAAAATTTTATAATCATTATTTAATAATGTGATGGGGCGCCAGTTCTCTAAAACTAATACATCTTTTTGTGGTTTTGGGATGAGTGTAATTAAGCCTTGGCATAGAGTGGACGGTAATTGTTCTTTATCTATACTTTCTCTAAAAACATTCAGCAAAAAGGGAGCAAGTTCTTCCAAGAATAGTTTGTAAAATTCAGAAGTTAGCCCATCAGTACCTGGAGATTTATTTAATTTAAGTTTTTTTATAGCCTCTGAGATTTCTGTAAGCGTAATGGGAGAGTCACAAATTGATTTTTTGAAATCTCCAATTGTCTTAATATTACCTAGATTGTTAAAGAAATCATTCATATGAACAGGTGAAATGGTTGAGGTATATAGTTTTTTATAGAAGTTCTCACACATTTTAGATAGATCTTTTGGATCTTCTATGATATCACCATTTGAAGAGAGTCTATTTATACTATTTTTATTTTGCCTTTGTTTTTCTAACTTAAAAAAATAGCTAGAATTTTGCTCACCCTCCTCTAACCATTTCGCTCTTGAACGTACAAATGCAGAGAGAAAAACTTAAAAACATCGTTTATTTTGTAAAAACGTCATTTGAGCTAATCGGCATACATTTTAAAACATACGATATACAGTATATCATATACTGTACATTTAAACAAGTCAAAGTAAAACTTTAAAAAGTGATTTCAACCACAATCTAATCTGTCAGTGTTGATCAATGAGGAAGAGATGGACTATAAAGTGACTTCAGAGATTTGTGCAACTGATAATATAACACCCCTCCCAGAGGGCATCATTGATAGATCCATGTATCTTGCATCTATGCTAAAATCCACTGCAAAAAACAAACAGAAAGTGTTAAAAATCCAGCAAAATCAGGCACTGCTGCTCCATTGTTAAGAGAGGCTGTCGTCTTCAAATGTGAAAATATTCGAGTCATCACAGAGAAGTCGTTTAGACTTCATTTGAGTTTCTCCATCTTCAGTCGGACTGGACTCAGGCCAGCGTCCTCGACTCGAGTGTCTTGAGGAACTAAAAAGGGAAAGATGAGATCAACAAGTAAGTTCTGACTGAATGAAATCTATTCATTCCATCTATATCAACCCTTTTTTCCCCTCAAAAAAAGTTTAGATTTTTTTTAAACGCTGGTTTGTGAAGCCCCTCCCTGGGCTGCCACCTTACCGTGGTGGAGGGGTTTGAGTGTCCCAATGATCTAGGAGCTATGCTGTCAGGGGCTTCATGCCCCTAGTAGGGTCACCCAAGGCAGACAGGTCCTAGGTGAGGGACCAGACAAAGTGCAGCCCAAAAACCCCTATGATGAGTGAAATAAATGGACTAAGTTTTCCCTCGCCCGGACGCGGGTCACCGGGGCCCCACTCTGGAGCCAGGCCCGGAGGTGGGGCACGCTGGCGAGCGCCTGGTGGCCGGGCTTTTACCCATGGAGCCCGGCCGGGCACAGCCCGAAGAGGAGACGTGGGTCCCCCTTCCCATGGGCTCACCACCTGTGGGAGGGGCCAAAGGGGTCGGGTGCAATGTGAGATGGGTGGTGGCCGAGGGCGGGGACCCTGGCGGTCTGATCCTCGGCTACAGAAGCTGGCCATTGGGACATGGAATGTCACCTCTCTGGTGGGGAAGGAGCCTGAGCTAGTGTGTGAGGTTGAGAGGTTCCGGCTAGAAATAGTCGGACTCACCTCAACGCATGGCTCTGGCTCTGGAACCAGTTTCCTTGAGAGGGGTTGGACACTCTTCCACTCTGGAGTTGCCCCTGGTGAGAGGCGCCGAGCAGGAGTGGGCATACTGGTTGCCCCCCATCTTGGTGCCTGTACGTTGGGGTTCACCCCGGTGAACGAGAGGGTAGCCTCCCTTCGCCTACGTGTGGGGGGACGGGCTCTGACTGTTGTTTGTGCCTATGCACCAAACGGCAGCTCAGACTACCCACCCTTTTTGGAGTCCTTGGAGGGGGTATTGGAGAGTGCGCCTCCTGGGGACTCCCTTGTTCTACTGGGGGACTTCAACGCTCACGTGGGCAATGACAGTGAGACCTGGAGGGGTGTGGTTGGGAGGAACGGCCCCCCTGATCTGAACCAGAGTGGTGTTCTGTTATTGGACTTCTGTGCTCGTCATGGATTGTCCATAACGAACACCATGTTTAAGCATAAGGGTGTCCATATGTGCTCTTGGCACCAGGACACCCTAGGTCGCAGTTCGATGATCGACTTTGTTGTCGTCTCATCTGATCTGCGGCCGCATGTCTTGGACACTCGGGTGAAGAGAGGGGCGGAGCTGTCAACTGACCACTACCTGGTGGTGAGTTGGCTCCGATGGTGGGGGAGGATGCCGGTCAGACCTGGCAGACCCAAACGTATTGTGAGGGTCTGCTGGGAACGTCTGGCAGAGTCTCCCGTAAGACGGAGCTTTAACTCCCACCTCCGGGAGAGCTTTGAACACGTTCCGAGGGAGGCGGGGGACATGGAGTCCGAGTGGGCCGTGTTCCGCGCCTCTATTGTCGAGGCAGCTTATCAGAGCTGTGGCCGCAAGGTTGTTGGTGCCTGTCGTGGTGGCAACCCTCGAACCCGGTGGTGGACACCGGCAGTGAGGGATGCTGTCAGGCTGAAGAAGGAGTCCTATTGGGCCTTTTTGGCTTGTGGGACCCCGGAAGCAGCTGATAGGTACCGGCAGTCCAAGCGGCATGCGGCTCGGGTGGTTGCTGAGGCAAAAACTCGGGCGTGGGAGGAGTTCGGAGAGGCCATGGAGAATGACTTCCGTACGGCTTCGAGGCGATTCTGGTCCACCATCCGGCGTCTCAGGGGGGGAAAGAGGTACGAGACCAACACCATTTATGGTGGAGGTGGCGTGCTGCTGACCTCAACTCGGGATGTTGTGAGTCGGTGGGCGGAATACTTCGAAGACCTCCTCAATCCTACTGGCACGTCTTCCACTGAGGAAGCAGAGCCTGGGGACTTTGGGTCGGGTTCTCCGATCTCTGGTGCTGAGGTCGCCGAGGTGGTTAAAAAGCTCCGCGGTGGCAAGGCTCCGGGGGTGGATGAGATTCGCCCGGAGTTCCTTAGGGCTCTGGATGTTGTAGGGTTGTGTTGGCTTACGCGACTCTGCAATATCGCGTGGACATCGGGGGCAGTTCCCTTGGATTGGCAGACTGGGGTGGTGGTTCCCCTATTCAAAAAGGGGGACCGTAGGGTGTGTTCCAACTATAGGGGGATCACACTCTTAAGCCTCCCTGGTAAGGTCTATTCAGGGGTTCTGGAGAGGAGGGTCCGTCGGATAGTCGAACCTCGGATTCAGGAGGAGCAGTGTGGTTTTCGTCCTGGTCGTGGAACACTGGACCAGCTCTACACCCTCAACAGGGTCCTGGAGGGTGCGTGGGAGTTTGCCCAACCAGTTTACATGTGCTTTGTGGACTTGGAGAAGGCATTCGACCGCGTCCCTCGGGGGGTTCTGTGGGGGGTACTCCGGGAGTATGGGGTACCAGGCCCTTTGATAAGGGCTGTTAGGTCCCTGTACGACCGGTGTCAGAGCTTGGTCCGCATTGCCGGCAGTAAGTCAGGCTCGTTTCCGGTGAGAGTTGGACTCCGCCAAGGTTGCCCTTTGTCACCGATTCTGTTCATAACTTTTATGGACAGAATTTCTAGGCGCAGCCAAGGTGTTGAGAGGATCCGTTTTGGTGACCTTAGAATCGCTTCTCTGTTTTTTGCAGATGATGTGGTCCTATTGGCTTCATCAGTTCGTGATTTACAACTTTCACTGGAGCGGTTTGCAGCCGAGTGTGATGCGGCCGGGATGAGGATCAGTTCCTCCAAATCCGAGGCCATGGTCTTGAGCCGGAAAAGGGTAGCATGCCCTCTCCGGGTCGGGGAGGAGGTCCTGCCCCAAGTGGAGGAGTTTAAGTATCTCGGGATCTTGTTCACGAATGAGGGAAAACTGGAGCGTGAGATCGATAGGCGGATAGGTGCAGCGTCCGCAGTGAAGCGGGCGCTGTACCGGTCTGTCGTGGTGAAGAGAGAGCTGAGTCAAAAGGCAAAGCTCTCAATTTACCGATCGATCTACGTTCCCACCCTCATCTATGGTCATGAGCTTTGGGTTGTGACCGAAAGAACAAGATCTCGGATACAAGCGGCTGAAATGAGTTTTCTCCGCAGGGTGGCTGGACTCTCCCTTAGAGATAGGGTGAGAAGCTCAGTCATCCGGGAGGGACTCGGAGTAGAGCCGCTGCTTCTCCACATCGAGAGGAGCCAGTTGAGGTGGCTCGGGCATCTGGTTAGGATGCCTCCTGGACGCCTCCCTGGTGAGGTGTTCCGGGCATGTCCCACCGGGAGGAGACCCAGAGGAAGACCCAGGACGCGCTGGAGGGACTATGTTTCTCGGCTGGCCTGGGAACGCCTTGGGATTCCCCCGGAGGAGCTGCTCCAAGTGGCTGGGGAGAGGGAAGTCTGGGCCTCCCTACTTAGGCTGCTACCCCCGCGACCCGACCCCGGATAAGCGGAAGAAGATGGATGGATGGATGGTTTGTGAAGTCCCTATTAAGACATTACACACAATAAACATCACAGTGAAACTGAAATGAAATACAGAGCAGCACCTGCTTTCTGGTATGAGGCGGAGCGTCCGGTAAAGTTCAGTAGTAGACGGCACAGCAGTGCTTCGTGAAGTTTTAGGAGTCGAAAATGTAGCAAAGGTTGACGACTTCGCCTTCTGAGCTTTCAGTGAAGACATCCTGATCTCTGGTTCACTTTCTGTAAAAAAAAAAAAAGACATAATGTAGTTTAAAATTAATGGTTTCCACGACATACTATTGACTGACATTTTCATTTTGTTTTTTTTCCTTAATATTGGTTTTGCAGTTCTGTCCTGGGTAAGTATATACGACTACCAAGATAAGACCATACACATCATTAAGAAACTTTGTGTCTCAACAAGACAGACCTGTGGAAACAAAACACAATGTATCTTCGGTTACATAGAGTTTAAAGTCGGCTTAATCCTGTGGTTACTACTGTATACTGTTTCCTTTTTTACCTCTATATTTTTGCTATTTTTGGGTGTAACTGGGACGTTGAGTACAAAGTTTTTGTTCCACGTGATGCAAATTACAGTAAATTCACATTGAACTTTGAAAAATGAGCCTAAACCATCAATACTCCACTGCTTCACAGTCAGTTCAGAGGTGGCTTTGCTGTTCATTTTGTGAGACTGAACAGATGTTCAAAGTCTTCAAGGTTTCTTTACATTCTGTTTTGCAAATATATTGTTTGATGGACCTTTGATGGGATTTGTCCCCACTTGTAAACTTTCCAAACAAACTAAACTGGATAGGACTGTTTATAACTTTTATGGACAGAATTTCTAGGCGCAGGCAAGGTGTTGAGAGGATCCGTTTTGGTGGCCTTAGAATCGCTTCTCTGTTTTTTGCAGATGATGTGGTCCTATTGGCTTCATCAGCTCGTGATCTACAGCTTTCGCTGGAGCGGTTTGCAGCTGAATGTGATGCGGCCGGGATGAGGATCAGTTCCTCCAAATCCGAGGCCATGGTCTTGAGCCGGAAAAGGGTAGCGTGCCCTCTCCGGGTCGGGGAGGAGGTCCTGCCCCAAGTGGAGGAGTTTAAGTATCTCGGGATCTTGTTCACGAATGAGGGAAAACTGGAGCGTGAGATCGATAGGCGGATAGGTGCAGCGTCCGCAGTGAAGCGGGCGCTGTACCGGTCTGTCGTGGTGAAGAGAGAGCTGAGTCAAAAGGCAAAGCTCTCAATTTACCGATCGATCTACGTTCCCACCCTCATCTATGGTCATGAGCTTTGGGTTATGACCGAAAGAACAAGATCTCGGATACAAGCGGCTGAAATGAGTTTTCTCCGCAGGGTGTCTGGACTCTCCCTTAGAGATAGGGTGAGAAGCTCAGTCATCCGGGAGGGACTCGGAGTAGAGCCGCTGCTTCTCCACATCGAGAGGAGCCAGTTGAGGTGGCTCGGGCATCTGGTTAGGATGCCTCCTGGACGCCTCCCTGGTGAGGTGTTCCGGGCATGTCCCACCGGGAGGAGACCCAGAGGAAGACCCAGGATACGCTGGAGGGACTATGTTTCTCGGCTGGCCTGGGAACGCCTTGGGATTCCCCCAGAGGAGCTGCTCCAAGTGGCTGGGGAGAGGGAAGTCTGGGCCTCCCTACTTAGGCTGCTACCCCCGCGACCCGACCCCGGATAAGCGGAAGAAAATGGATGGATGGATGGATGGATGGATAGGACTTAAATGCCTTCTCAGATGATCAAGGAACATTTGATTTTTCTAGATCACAAGTTAATTGTTTTCTCCTTGGCATCATGTCAAACACTGGAATTTGCCCAAACTTATGCATTTAAATAGTAAATGAACTTATTGAAGACAGTTCTCTTTACACACACTACAATCTGTGCCTTCATTTACCCATTCACACAGCACTCTACTAGATCTATCAAGACCAATCAGAGCTTTACATCCCATTCATACACCGATGGGACAAACATCAGAGGCAATGAGGGGTTCAGTGCCCAGGGACCCTTTGCACTTGACTGCTGATGGAATCGAACCCCCAACTCTCCCAATGAAGGACAACTGCTCTAACCACTCAGTCACATCTGCCCATTTACAAACCTGCTCACACATACCAACAATCAGGTACAGTACTCAATATCTGAATCTGAATCATAGCAATTGGCTGTCGTTTATTTTTTTAATGAAATTATGTGGCCAAATTTTTAAATTATACATTTTTTTTTTCATTGTTTTTATAATTGTACCAGAAGTGACAGAAAAATACATTTTGTGATATTAAGTTGTTGTTACTTATTGTGGCTCAACTAAACTGGACTTTGAATAGATTAATTTTACACTCTGCTTTAGCAAACAGGCTTGGTTTACAGTACCCGTAGTTTGGTTTAGCTTAATAAGGTGTGATGCCCACTGGTGTGTGCTCACAAAAGTGAAAAACAAAAGTGAAAAAAACAAAAACAAACAAACATGCATTTCTTTAAATGTTTATGGGGTTCTTTGTTGTTAACAAGGGTTAGTGACGAGGGGTGTAATAACGGTGTTTCACCAGTAGGTGACGCATGGGGACTCTGAGCTGCCTGTTGCTCTGCCGTTTCTCATAAGCTGAGAGAAACAGGAGTTAACACAGACTGCGTCTCCCATGTGCTCATTTACATGCTGTTTTTCCAGCTTCATCTGCTGCTAACGGGTCCGGGATTCTGACACCCGTTACAAAGGACATGGTGTAAATTTTAGGCATGTTTGAGGTTTATCCAGATTTTTGGCCTCTAAGAACCAGAAAATTTAATACCATTTGCTAAAACGTGAACTTTGAGCTAAAAAAAAACCCAAAACTTTTTCAAAAAATATTTATGTCTATTATCAAACCCTCCACACACTTACTCATTGATAAGGCACTTTGACCATCTGATGAGGACAACCTCCTGCGATCTGCAAAGGGAGTCACGTTTAAAAACTGATTCTTGAACCAAGCGGCACGCTCTTCCTCAAACGCCCTTTTCTGTGGAATACAAAATGCCAAGAATAAAAACTTACAGCACTCACTGACTGCACGCACGTTGAAATAATCTACAGTATCGCATCAGAAGAAGAGAATACCTCTCGGCCCAGACGAATAGCAGCTTCTGTGAAGTTCTTCCTCTCTTTATCAAAGTTTCTCTTCTGCTCCTCAAAGAGCCTCCACTCCTCTTTGAGACGCTCCTTCTCCTCTAGTGTGTAGCAGTCATAAAGAAAAGCTGCTGTCTCTTCATCAAATGACGTGTTGTATTGTTGCTGGGGCAAAAAATAAAAGACTACTGGTAATTACCCTTCAACTGTAAATAAGCCATTCTTTTTAAATAACTTGCAGTCATGTGTCTACTGCAGAAGTTTCATTCATCTCTTTATCTGCACTCATCAAGATGTTGGTACAAGACTTAGCGAAGTATATTTGAACTGAAATCATTTTATAAAAAGCAGCAGATTCTGACCTGGAGGAGCAGCTGCTGTGCATGAATGAAGTCTTTGCACTGCTGGACCTCACTCCTCATCCTCTCCATCTCGTCTTCATGAGTTTCTAAAGGTATCATCCCTTTGCTGCACTCCATCTGATTCTGAGCTTGAGAGGCTGAGCAAACAAAAAACAGAGGTCTTTGTTTTTGTTTCGCCAAAATAAAGTTTAAAACATATTTAAGTGAATCTGTTTGCAGTGAGACTGAGCATCAGCGTGAACCTTGGTTATCTAATTTCTCCACAAGGTTCTTCAGTTTCCTCCACTCCTGACGGATGCTATTGATGAGCTGCTCCCTTGCAGGCTCACAAGAAGACTGGTCCAGAGTTTCCCTGCTAGAGTCCCCTGTCTTCTCATCTCCGTCTGACTCCACCTAAAGTAAAAAAATTAAAAAAACATGTTTATATAAACTTAGCTCAATATGTAAGAAACATATTAGCTTCTCTCCAATGGCTCCCTGTCAAATTCAGAATATAATTCAAAATCTTACTTCTGACCTACAAAGCCCTCAACAACCTAGCTCCATCTTATATTACAGATCGTATTGTTCAATATTTTCCAAACAGAGCACTTTGCTCTCAGACTGCGGGTTACCTCGTGGTTCCTAGAGTTTCCAAGAGCAGAATGGGAGGAAGATCTTCCAGTTATCAGGCTCCTCTCTTGTGGAACCAACTTCCAGTTTCTGTCCATGAGGCCGACACATTGTCCATTTTAAGACTGGGATTAAGACTTTCCTTTTTGATAAATCCTATAGTAAGGGTTGGCTTGTTATGCTGCCATAGGCTTAGACTACTAGAGGACAAATTGACCTCAATAAATGAAGTGTTAAAATTAAATAATTTATTTGATATTATTTCTATTTTAACATGTGATTCTGGACCTGCCATTGTGTATCTGTTCCTCTCAAACCCAGCCGGTCGAAGCAGATGGTCGCTTGTCCCGAGTCTGGTTCTGCTAAAGGTTTCTTCCTCATGAGGGAGTTTTTCCTTTCCACTGTTGCCTTCATGTTTGCTCAAGATGAGAGTGTACGATGGAGTTAAATTCAAAGCAGTCTGCTCCTCAGATCAATAATGTTAAATTATTATTTTTTACATATAAATGTTTCTGTTCAGTGCCCTGAGACCACTTCTGTTGTGATTTGGGTGCTGCTATACAAATAAACTGATCTGAAATTGAATTGAACTGTGTTTATATATATTTTTTTAATCATGGCAATAACTCTTCTCTTTTGAGTGTGAAACAGATTAATCTGCTTGACTATGGGGTTTATTGGACTGAATGTTTAAAGATGGGGTGACGTGTTTGAACTTTTCATAAAAGGGGTGACGTGTTTGAACTTTTCATAAAATGGCTCAACATACGGTATATGTCATATCAACTATGTTCATTTTTGCAAACAAAATGATAAATGAAAATTCCTTTCAAAGTGATTTTAAAATTAAAAACCGCGTTTCTCTCTGAAAAATCCGACTACACGCGAATGCAACATGTGACGTTGCGAGCAGAAGTTTTTAAAACGCCCCATATAAATATTCATGGCGAACAAGAAATAAAACAAAATTATCAATCCAAGTTAAGATTTGAGCCATTTGTCTTTAGTTTTGGAAGCAGGAAGTTAGATGAGCAGAAACAGCAGGTTCTAATTTAGGTCTGCACCTGTATGTATTTGACTCTTACCTGTTCAGGAAGTGAGGGAGCTCAGTCCAAGGGGAGGCAGCTTTATTTATTCCAGTTTTGACAAAGGTCTTACATCTTTTGGGAAAGTGAAAGTGAAAAGGCTCACTTGTTCACTGATGATATTAGAACAACCAAATGCAACAACCAGCATTTTTCAAGTTATACAAAAAAGAAAAAAGCAATCTGGATGAGAATGAATATGCGTTAATGGCAGATGCAGACCGACGGTCCTGCTCCCTACATCACAAATGTTGCATTCGCGTGCGAAATGCGGTTTTTAATTTTAAAATCACTTTGAAAGGAATTTTCATTAATTTATAATTTTGTTTGCAAAAACGAACATAGTTGAATGATAAAATGTATACATATGTTGAGCCATTTTATGAAAAGTTCAAACACGAGGTCACCCCATCTTTAAGCTTCAATATCAAAAACATGTTGGCAATTTAAAAATGTATTAATTTAACAAACAGGGGTGTGAGCAGCATGAGGAAGAACCATACACAACCACAGCAGTCTGGGACCTATTCCTCATGCTGCAGCAGAGTTGCCCATCTTACTTCATCCAGCTCTTGTGATAAGTCAACGGATGTGGTTGACTGCAGGCAGACCATTCCATCATCTCCATTCTCAAATTCTGGAGGTACTTTTGATTAACCTAAAATTTTCCTTACAAATGTGTCACCATTTAAGGGTAAATAAACAAGTTTTCCAACAGTATAACATTAATTGCAAAGAAGCATTGTTACATAAAATAAATAACCAAAAATTTGTGCTATATTTATAGTTATTCTTACATGATCTGATGTGTACAGAGCCCCGGAAGGACGTGGGGGATTTTTTTCTTTTGCGTTCCCTCGCAATACTGTCCTATATGTAGTGTTACCTCACAGACAACAGCAGACACCCGTATTTGAGGTTCATGCAGGGGTTTGTGACTTGGCACTATATAAATAAACTGAATTGGATTTTGAAATCAGCCATAAATAAAAGGATATCCAGTGATTTTTTAGGGCTGGGCGATATGGACAAAAATTCATTTCTCGATATTGTTGTGATATATCGCGATATATATCTCAATATAATTTTCTTTCTATAAAAGAATAACAACAATATATTTCTGAGTCAAAGCTTTGTCCCAGTTGTCACACAGCAACATTTATTAACAAACAGCTGTAACTCTACAAAATAAATGTCTAAAAAATGAACCATTTTATGAATGAACCATACATTACTTTTTTAAGACATTTAGTCAAAGTCAAAGTCAACTTTATTGTCAGATCTGCAATATGTACTGTACAGGACATACACAGGACCGAAATTGCGTTTCTCTCAGTCCCTCGGTGCAACAGTAAACATCTAAACATTGAAACACTGAAACATATAATAATAGACATAAGCATAAAATAGTAAAACTAACACTGTCCTGAGTTTTTGCATAGTGGTATAAGAGTATGAAAATTTACACCAACTCTAAAACTAAAACATTAAACATTTAATGAACATAATACTGTCCTGAGTTTTTGCATACTAGTATAAAAAAAGAGTATAAAAAGTATAACTAAAATAAACTAAAGGTTTCTAGCATTGACATTTGCAAAGTGGCAAAGCAGCGTATGAGTTAATGTACACAGTATATGTATGAGGTAGTAGTTGATGTTGTTATAGAGGCAAAAAGTGGCATATGCAGTAAGGCACATTGGGCATCCCTAAATAAGACCGTTCAGAGCACACTGTATATGTACCAGCAGTGGTGTAGATATTAGAGTAGTGTAAATGTAAACAGTAGTAATTACATGTAAGCAGTAGTAATAAAAGTAAACAGTATTAATAAATGTAAACAGAGAATGTAAACAGTATTATGATTATAGGCAGNAGAAATATACTGAGAAAACTTATGATACATGATGCTGCTTTGACAAATACTCTGGAAATATGTCTAAAATATTATAACGGGGTTCAGACCAAGCTCATTAGCTCGGTAATTTGTCGACAGTCCCTAAGAGAACCATCACTCCTTGGAGGAGGGACAGACTGAACAGCTGACTGAAATCAGACTGCCTGCGTTGGCTTGAACGAGGAAGCCCTGAATCCACGGAGTATGAACGTGAAATATCCAATGTAAAATTAATTTTACCACTGCAGCACACACTGGATATCCTTATATTTAAGGCTGATTTCAAAACTAAACTCCATTAAATCAGGACCAGTTTCTTTGAGGGAGGAACATTGTTGTCTGTGAGGTAACACTACCTACAGTACTGCGTGGAAATGCAAAGGTAAAGAAAATCCCCCATGTCCCCTCCGGAGCTCCATAGATGTGAGCATAACTTGACTAACAAACTCACGAGTTCTTGAATTTCAACTTGTAAAGCGAACATATACTGGTGATATTTAGGGAGTAAGGAGTACCGGTAATCCTTCTGTCAACCTTTATGTTTTCTTCTCCAAACGCTTTACTAAACTTCTTTGTGTGAACGTGTGTGTACAACTCAAAATACCTGCTCCTCGTCAGCTGTTGCTCCTTTGGCAGAGGGCTGGCATGGACTCAGGATGTGTATCATCTCCTTCTTCATCTGCTGGAGGACTTTTTTAAGCTCGGCATTCTCCAGAACCAGGGCCTTCTGCCTCACCTCATAGGCGCAGAATAAAGATTTGTGCATCTCACTTTCATGGCTGCAGACAAACGAGTACAAATCCACAGATGGAATCAGATATCACACGCTCTACAAAATGTTGGACATTCATGACTTGTGGAATACCTGGCTGCCGCTTTTACGTTTTTCCAGAGGCTTCTTCTTCCATCTGATCGGCTCAGGCAGTTCAGCATGTCGACAGCTTTTGAAATACAGAGAGCAATTGCTTTAAACAACAAATTAATTAACATGTGGGTTAAGAACAATTTGTGCTGAAGGCTGGCAGATTTACAAAGTTTCTTATCCTTTCTGTCGACCAACAGCTGACTGAGGCGTTCCTTCAGTTTGGCAGCTTCTCTCTCTTTCCTCTTGGCGTCATGGCTGTATTGCGAGGCACGACTTGCGATGATATTTTGGAGCTTCTGAACCTGATTCAAGCACGCAGGTCGGTCAGACTCTTGCTGTCTCACACAAAGACCTGTGAACATGACTGGGAGAAGTCTCACCTCATCTTTTTCAGCTTTTAAGCAACTTTGCAGAGTCTTGATTTTGAGTTGCAGTTGTCTCTCTGTCTCTTGCAGACCCGATTTCTCCCTTATGGAAAGTTCCAACTGGTCCTGAAAAGGAAACACAAAAACAAAGCAATGACTCTAACAATGAAGTAACAAGAATTATTTCTCAAGGGACCAGCCGACTAAAACTTGTTTGAGTTGTTCTTATATTAGGTCAGTTTGCCTTTTATAATTCATCCAAAGCTTTTAAATCTAGTTTTCTTATTTTGTGTCATACCTTTATAAGCTTTTAGGTAAATGCATTTGAACCCAAATGTAAATGGAGGACATTCGTTTTGGTCAAGAAACTGAACAAAGACTAAAGTTTCCTGTGTGATCCACTGGCATACTTGCCTTGAGTCCAGAATTAGTCATCCACATGTGTTTCAAGGCGCTTAAATTCTTCAGATGCTCTTTCTCCAGCTCCTCTAAAGTGCACATAGTTCGTCTGTGAATTTGCAGCAGTTCGTACGTGGCGTTCAAAGCTGGCACTGCATTCATGCCGGCTTCCCCTGGGGAGCTGGCCTCAATGCACGTGGATAGCCCCAACGAGTCGAGCTCCTGTGAAATGGAGGCGACTCATGCAAGTTAATACATCAAAATAAAACATTTAACACGGGTACTGTTGTCAGAATTTAGAATCAGTTATTGTCAGACATTAAATGCATGTTTTATATTGTTTCTATCTATAAATATAAAAAACAGAACGTGGGGTTATTTTCATACCTGATTGATGTAAAAAATGCACTGAGGAACATTTTCCACAGTGCAAAAGCCATTCATTAAGCTGTAGGAGCTTTTACTTAAGGGCAAGGAGTACACCGACGAAAGGTTGTTCTGCTTCGAAGGGGACATCGTTGCATGTGATATCCTTGAGATCTCATCGTTTTCTGAGAACAGAAGAGAGAAATTATAGTAACAGTTGGCACACTGCATCAATTGTTCTTTCCTAAGGGGCTCCTCTAAACGAGAGCAAGAATGTGGGTCACCTCAAACAGATCCCAAAAAAAAAAGCACGGCTACTGACACTCGCACCACCATTGGACCTTCTCTGTATTAGGCCCAAGACTCTGGAACGAGTTACCTCTGCTTGTCAGACAAGCCCCCTCCCTCTCGGTTTTCAAATCCCGTTTAACCCTTAGATGCATAAGTGGGGTCAAAAATGACCCCGAGGGTTGTTAATCTTCAAAATCTCTGAAACTAAAAGTTTTTACTCTTCCATATTCCAGGTATTCCTCATAAAACATGTTTGTGACTTCAAGCCATTTGAATTTTTTAAAATGTTTTTATACATTTTCAGAAATTGCAGTTTTTGTGTCACTACCCCAGTTTTTCATGAGTGGGGTCAAAAATGACCCCAAGCATTTCCTATAGAATCTCAAGGGTTTGCTTTGGGAACCTTTGATTCTTACCAACTGTGACTGTCAAGATACATTTTCTGTCTCATTTACACATCTGATACCTGCAGTCTCACCACTAGGAGGTCAGTTTGACACAGCAGTAAACATGTATTATCTTCATTTACCAACTCCATGACTTTATTGATAGAACATCCTGTTGGTCAACAAAGTAGACACTCTTAGCTAACTACAAAATAATGTTAGTACTTAAGCTAGCTAACATTACACTAGCTTAGTGTAGTGATACACCTAACCTCTGATATTTTAGGCTTGACCTTCAAGTACACCTCTCTGCATCTCTTTGGAACTCTCAGTGTTACACCTTCTTGAAGCCTTCAAGGAGACGAGTAAACACTATTTTGGTTAACAATTATTATGAATTAATGGACACTAATTAATCAGATTGAACTTTCTTTTTAATGTGTGTTAATTCAGAATTGATCAACAGTATATTTTTGTCATTTAATGATGATTTTACTAAGCTGGTATATTTTAAATATGCCAAAGTTAAGAGAACATCTCAGAATGATCTTGCTTTAAACTGTCTGCTCTATGCAGAATAAGTGTCTAAAGTTGAATGAACAATCCTTCGTATTTGTTTGAACTGTTTTTGTTTCAAAGGAAAAGTGCTAGACATAGCTTGCTTTCGGTCTCCCGTCCTTTCTAAAAACAATGAATCTGTTCTCAAAACAAATCACATGCACCTGCATCTTCTCACTTATGTTTTCTATGTTTTGTCTACCCTATCATCTGTCACTCAAACTCACTCACTTGCAAAGTCACACCCTCTCTAGGGGTGCGACAACCAATCAGCAGGAAGTATGTGACTAAGTCACACCCCCTTCTTAAAGGGCACTTCCTGCATTTTTGGCTTTAGTTTTTTGGAGAGAACTAACTGACACCTGGCATCTCTCCTCTGGAGAAAGCTGGAGACGCCCGGTCATTGTGCCAACTCGACCCACGTCTCAGCTGAGAGTCGCGGCAAAGCCTTGCTGTGCCTCAACACTCATTTCTGAAAGAGTTTGTTTTCTGAAGTTTTATTTTGAAAGTTCAGCCAGTAGCTGGCTCTGTTCCTGCCGGGAGAAGCGGTTCTTCTTACTCGTCTGAATCAGCTCACACGCGCGGAGGTCATCTGGGCGTGAACTGGACAACACAGTCCGTTAATGTCCACAAACCTCAACTCTTATCTCCAAGACATATCGTCAACAGGTAACGAGGCGTTGATTGTGTCCTGAACGTGTGAGAAGCCCAGCTGAACCGTATGGGAAGGTGCCACTCTGGTTGTTTCAAATAATTAATTTCAGTTAACTTAGCTTTCATCTTCTTCCTCCTATTTCTTATTTTTCATAAGCTATTAATCTGTCAAGTAATGTGCCAACAGAAAGGTCCAACTGTCTGTTTGTTTTAATTTGAATTCTTGTCAACGTAGTTATTAAATCAGAGCTAATATCGATACAAATGTTTAATGTAATTTTTGTGATAGTTTCAATAAAAGGTCTATTTTTCTGGTAGACCAACATAAGTTGAGTCTCTTGTGAAATTACATTTCTGGCTAATTACAGTAAAAGCAATTTAGTATCGGAAAAAGGAAGAACTCGCGCTTTGGTGGCAGTTTGTGCAAGATTAAAGTCTTTTAAACTGCGCATCTACAATAATGGTGGCTCAGTAAGTGTTTAAATACCTTACCACATCATTATTTCTTGCATTAGTAAGCCAGCTGATATTACTGGATTTGTTGTGTAGAATCTCACTGTATTCATAATTCCTTGTAACAAATGCAAACCTGTTGGATAACCTATTATATATTATTATATATATTATATTGTATATATATTATTTTTAAAATCTGTATGTCTCTTTTATGATTGTCTATTGTTGTTGCTGTTGTCCGTTGTTGTCATAGTCCTTTGTTGAAGCCAGGTATCATGTTTGTGTGTTTTATGTTTTATCATCTAAACTATCATGGCTATTTGGAGGACAGCGATACCCGAAGACCTTGCTCGAGATATGATCCTGAATGGATGGGATGAAGAGCCCATCAGTGGTACTGACTCGGGATCTGGCATCTTGAATGTAGAGGATACAGATTATTGTCCACCTGGACATGTCAGGCTGTCTGGAAACCAACCTGCCTCTGCTGAACAAGATCAGTCAGACACGGAGGAGTCCTCTGAGTCCTCCAAAGAGGGAATGGATATTTTGTTCAACAGACTGAGCCACAAGGGCTCTTACTAGGCAGAGTTATCTCCCACTCAGGCTAAAACACCAAGCCACAATTTACGGAGAAGTTGGTCAGGGCCTGCACCTGGGTTTAGCACCATCTCTCAATAGATGCATGAAAGCTGTTTATCACTGATAGTATATTAGAAGGGCAGCACGGTGGCACAACTGGTAGAGCTGCTGCCTCTCAGCGAGCAGGTCCCTGGTTAAAATCCCGGTTCGGGGGCCTTTCTGGGTGAAGTTTGCATGTTCTCTCCGTGCATGCGTGGGTTTCCTCCGGGTACTCTGGTTTCCTCCCACAGACCAAAAACATGCATGTTAGGCTGATTGGTAACTCTGAATTGTCTCTAGGTGTGAGTGAGAGAGTGAATGGTTGTTTGTCTCTATGTGGCCCTGTGATGGACTTGCGACCCATCCAGGGTGTACCCCGCCCCTCGCACAGTGATTGCTGGACATGGGCACCGGCGACCTCCGTGACCCAAAAATGGAAGAAGCGGGTAAAAGATAATGGATGGATAGTATATTAGAAGAGGTGTTGACATGAACAAACATGGAGGGAAGAAGAGTCTCAACAAGCAGAGGAAAAAAGTGGAAAAATCTAAGCAAACAGGAGCTCATGGCCTTCATTGGAGTGACCATTCATGCAGGAAGTGAGAAGAACTGGAGTGTACCAATGTGTGTGCTTTTTGGGAGTCTTCTACACAACCCAAGGTACCCTGAATCTACCAACCAACATCACTGAAGCAACTGGAGGATGTGGAGTGACAAAAGTTGCAAACAAGTAGCAGGAGAGAAGCACAGAGAACCAACAGAAGAGAAAGAGGTGCCAGATGTGCCCAAGAAACAAAAATAGCAAAGCCACCGATTGGTGCAGGAAATGCAGTACCCCAGTGTGCAATGGTCACAGCCAAAAGCAAATAGTTTGTGACAACTGCACACAGTGAATAGAGAAAATATGTTTGTGTGGGCACATGTGAGTGTACAGTGTTCTAGTTGTATGTTCATTCTCTTTTTTGTCCTTCAGACAGATGGACATTCTAGCAATAATTTTTGAAGATTTTTATGTTATTTCGTGTGAAAAAATGTTATAAAAAGTTATGAATAACCATATTAAATGTAAAATCAGTCTTTTGTTGACCCAAATATAATAAATATAACTGCCTTTAACCAAAATTAAAGACATAATTTAAATTCATTGCAAAAACCCATTGATTCTAATTGGGGTCATTTTTGACCCCACTCATGGAAGAATGTAGGTATTGGTCGTTCATGCATCCTAGGGTTAAAGACTCATTACTATTCTGTTGCTTTCAACACCAGCTGATCTGCGTTTGGTCGTTATATTTATTATCTACAATTTTTTTTGCCTATTTTATATAAATCATTGTGTGTGTTGCCTGTTTGTGTACAGCACTTGGTTGACCTTGTTGCTGTTTTAAGTGCTCTATAAATAAAATGGTATGGTATTGAAGAAAATTACCCATAGATGTCTCCGTTGTCCTCCACTCGTTCATTTCAGAGGAACATCGGGACATGAAGTCACGAGTTATCAGCAGCAAGGTGGATCAGCGGTCAGGCAGCGGGATCAGAAGATCCTGCTGAAGCCGAGCCCTGGAACAGAGCATCAAACCATGAGGCAGACCAGCAATAATCTGGGCTGATGGGTCACCCACACGGGATTAACTGTCAGTGTGTGCACCAGAGGCTGGAATGATCTCATCCTCTGGAGAGGATTTACAAAGACAAAAGAAAGCCTGACAATGTTTTAAGCTGTTTTTGTCATGAACATTTGTGATTATATATATATTTTTTTTCTCTTTTCTTTTAATCACATCGTCCTGCTCTGGTCAAAACTGGCTGAACCAGGAGCCACTCCCTTGGCTTCAGTTTATCAGTACACTTGAACATAATTCTTTGCCATAAACTGGTGATAAAGTCAGTGAGCCATGAGCATGAGTCTCTTCCGTGCTCTTATCGGGCAAAGCAGACACACGGAACGAGATCTCAAGTTAAACCGATTAAAGTGATTCTCTGTGACGCTGACTGGACGTAACGTCAACCGTTGACGCATCAGGTTAACGGCTGTTTGGCTAGCTTTAATGCTAAACCTTAGCCTGGTTAAAACCAGACCCTTGTCCTTCACTTCGCTTCATACTAGGGTCTGGACTTTCTCCATTTTAAAACGATTCTTGCTGGAGGCGTTGGCCTCTGCTGAGGAACAAAACCATTGGATATTTTGAACAGGAAAAGCATTCTGCTCCCTCCCCTCAGAGCCATGTATGGCTGCTCCCCGTGCTCTGGTGAATTTGACAACTGCTCCGCCTCCTGCAGCTTTTCTCTCGCTGCCGGCTGCCGCGCTGCAAATTCTGTGTTTATATGTTATTAAAACGTTTTAATAAAATAAAATAAAACCATGGATCGCTGGTCCAGCTCACCAGAAGACCAGAAAATCTGATGGGACTCGGGCAGCAACGTAAAACCCGAGTTTAATTCTCGTGACAACCTCAGCCATTTCCTTGTTCATTTCAGCGGAGGGAGAGAAGGAGGAGGAGGGAGCGAGCGATCACTTGACTTTTGGCCCAAAAAACAAAAGAAAACTCCAGATAAGGGATTAAGAAGGGGAAATTAATAAATTTGTGTCACATATAAAACAGTCCTGCATCGCTTTGCATCGCTTTGAATGAGAACATGCGGCTGCTCGCTGACGCGCTGGGACAGGTGGGGGCGTGGGTTAGGGTCCAAAACTCCGCCCCTTCTGTTCTCTGATTGGTCCGGTCAAAAATCTACCGGAGAAATCGTTGTTTATGAGAGAAGTCCCAGACTGTGCAGTGAAGGGAAATGAGAATTGAGCGGAGCTGTGCAGGAAGGCGAGGGCCAGGCTAGCTAAACCTGTGTTGTACCTGTAAGCAATGTTACGGTGAATTATCAGGCGTCAAAAGTCACGTAATTTTACACTGGAGCCCTATAAATTTATGTACACTTATGCAAAGCCATTCAGGAATAACATGTTTATGTTTGTTTATGTTTATGTTTATTAAATTTGTTCATTTTTTTACAAAAGAAACAATACAAGGCAATCTCATAATGATAGTGTACAAAATGTAAAAAAATGAAAGGTGGCAGAAAGAAGAATAAATCTTATTATATCTGCCCCTTATCTCCAACAATCAGATTAAACAACAGTAGTCAAACCATGTAAACAATAATAATCTTCAACCAACTTTTTCCAACAATCAGGTTAAACAATAATATTCTTCAACCAACAGTACAAAATGACTAACTCTTTCTAGTTTTCTAACTAATACTAATACAGTACAAAATGACTAACACTTTCTAATTTTCTAACTAATACAATACACATTACGTTATTTCACATATATTTTTTTAACATATTTGTTTTGATCATTTTTTTAAATGTAAACATTGACTTGGCATTTTTAACTACATTCTCCAAGCCATTCCATAATCTAATTCCCTGAATTGAGGTAGAACGTCCCTTCAAACTGGTTCTGAATTGTGGTTTTACAAACAACTCTGTTCCCTTAAGATTATAACAACTTTGTCTTTTAACAAAGTGCATTTGGATATTTAAAGGTAATGCATTATTTTGAGCTCTATACATAACTGATAAAATATTATAGTCTACCAAATCATGGAACTTCAGTAATTTTAGTTGATAAAATAATGTACTTGATGGATGACGGTAATGCTTTCTAGTGATAATTCTTACAGCTCTTTTCTGTAATACAAAAATAGGCTTTGTGATTGTTTTACACGCATTCCCCCAAACATCAATACAATAGATTAAGTGTGGAACAATGATTGTGTTATACAACAAATACAGAGCTTTATCATTCAATAGGTCTCTGACTTTGTACAGTACTGCTATCGATTTAGCTATTTTTATTCTTACAGAATTTATGTGTTGTTTCCATGTCAGTTTGTCATCAATGATAACACCCAAAAACTTCACCTCATTCACTCTACAAATCTCAACATCCTCAATTTTGAGTGGAACATCAACAGTTTTCTTTCTATTACCGAATATCATGTAATTAGTTTTCTCTAGATTTAATGATAATTTATTTATTTTAAACCAAGTTTGTATCTTGACAAATTCTGTCTTTATCAATTCTAACATTTGTTCTATATCTTCACCTGAACAGAAAAAAGTGGTATCATCTGCGAAAAGTACACATTTAAGGAGTCCTGACACATTTACCAAGTCATTCACATATAAAATAAAAAGCTTTGGTCCAAGTACAGAGCCTTGGGGAACTCCACATGTGATATTACAGAGGTCAGATCTTACATCATTTATTTGTACAAATTGTTTCCTATTTTTTAAGTAGCTAGATACCCACTGTAATGCTGGTCCTCTAATACCATATTTGTTCAGTTTTTCAAGGAGAATGGTGTGATCAATAGTATCGAATGCTTTTTTTAAATCAACAAAGATACTGATACAGTGTTGTTTTTGATCGACAGCAGTAGTTATTTGTTCCATTAATTCCATGAGAGCCATTGATGTAGAGTTTTTTGATCTAAACCCATACTGACTGCTGCTTAGAATATTTTGTTTATCTATAAATTGGTCTAGTCTGTTTACAAATAGTTTTTCAAGAATTTTTGAAAACTGTGGTAACAAGGATATAGGTCTATAATTGTTGAATACATAATACATAACATAATAAAACTTACCTCATTACCACTCATTAGGTTTGCTAACCTGGCTATGCTAAAGTTAACGCAATACTCACTCGTGAAATAACCAGTTTCCAAGTTCGACGGGGATAAGGTAACCTTACCCCCGTCGAACTTGGAAACTGGCTGAGTTATTGAACGAAGATCTTGTCAACAACCCTAAGGTTGACAAGATCTTCGTTCAATAAATAATAACTGCAACTCAAGTCCAAAATTCATTTGTCATCTTGGCTGCTGCAACTATGATAAAAATAAACAACAACAGTGCAGCTCAGTCGGGCGCTGAACAACACAACAGGTTTGCAGTCTTCAGAGTTTGTACCTGGTGTTTTTTCAAGTCTCTTTTATCGTGTCTTCCGACTAAACTGTAATGTGATTGGATGATCCGTTACTAAGCAACCAGTATGTCAGACGTACATTGGACGAATAGAAACACGTGCCACACAACCATAGAGTTAATGAGTTTCCCCTGGTGGCCACAAAGATACAGGATATCAGCACCCACACCTGAGGAGATATCTGTATTGAAATAAATAAACAAACAAACAAATAAACAAATAAACAAATAAATAAATAAGTAAAATAAAAAGGAGAAGGAGTGGATTAAAACAACACATGAATTTTGTAAAAACTAAAATATCTAGGTCTATTGCAGTGCTATATAGAGTTAGAGATTTACTAAATGATAAAGCACTGTACAGTATTTGTTATATAATACAATTATACTCCCGCACTTAATTTACTGTAAAGATGTTTGGGGTACAGCATGCAAAACTGTTACTAAGCCTATTTTTATTTTACAGAAGAGAGCCATAAGAATTATTACAAGAAAACATTACTGCCATCCATCAAATGTTTTGTTTTACAAATTGAAGTTGCTGAAGTTTTATGATTTGGTTGACTATAATGTTCTTTTATTATTGTACAAAGCTCAGAATTTCACATTACCCTCAAATATCCAAACGCTTTTTGTAAAAAGGACTAGTACTAACAATCTCAAGGGAACAGATATTTTTGTTATGCCACAGAACTAGTTTAAAGAGTAGGTCTACTACAGGGAATAGGACTGTGGAATGGTTTGGAACCTGATATTAAAATTGCTAAGTCAATATCTATATTTAAGAAAATGATTAAAACAAAATTTCTGAACAAATATTCATAAATTGGTTCATATGCAAATTACTATATATGGTATTGTGTGAGAAATCATTTATTATCTTATATTTTTTATATGCGATTGCTATTTGAATTGATTGTTTGAATTAATTTTGTTTGAAGAAGGGGCAGATATAATAAGATTTTTTTTCTTCTTCTGCCTCCTTTCATTTCATGTATTGTTTTGTTTTATAATGTGGTTTTGTAAATAATTTTGTGGGTTTTTTTTTTTATTTGAAAAATACATTTAATAAAATAAATAAATAAAAAAATCTATCAAGTAAGAGTCCTCTTAAAAACTGTGTCAAAGACTGTTTGTACCATCATCCTTTGAGTTTTACTTTTTCCCTACAGAGTAAATTGACTAAAATCTCAAATGCTGACTTCATCAGTCTAGGCAGGTGGAATTCCAGGTTTTCCCTCAAGTGGAAAACATTTTTTGTTTGTTTTAAAGCCTCCAACTACAAAGTGAAAAAAATTCAAGTCAACATTGCTCTGATTTCTCTGTAAAAGGTTCAAAAGCTGCTCAGACATTCAGATATGGCTCATAAATAATGATGATATGGTAAAAAAAAATAGTGCAAGAATCTCATCAAAAAGATAAAGTTGTAGACGTACAACCGTGAATACTTTCTGAAAGTTTCATTAAAATTGGTCCTGTAGTTTATGAGACAATTTGCTAACAGACAGCATATAGTTTGAAATATATGAAGGGCATGATGTAAACCAGCAAACTTGAGATCAGTTCATTCACAGAGATGGAGGGAAACGAACCACAGCGTAAGTTTCACCAGTGGGGGAGAGAACTTTTCAGAGGAGATAAAAAGCGTTTTATGGAAAGTATTATTTTAATTTACTGTCAACAGAGAGATAATCTCAGAGCAACACATTTTCTGTGTCTTGAGTCACAAAAACACACTTTCAAGAGGCTGGAACAGTTTGTTTGCTTGTACTGTGTTGTATTTGTAGATTTATCAATATATTATAAATGTTAAGTCTTTTGAAGGATTTTAAAGACTGAAAAGAAGCAAATTGTTCAATTAATCATGGCGGCCATGCTTGTTTTTTGGTCACTCTAACATATTTATCGTTTCATGAAACTGGGCTGTTGAAATGCCACAGAAAGTGGTACAGTCATCATATGCAGATTCTTTCCTGAGCGTGTGGAGCTACAAAGGGAATTGGAAAAATCTGCAGTGAAGGGTTTGCTCTGTTCTTGCTTTGTGCTGGTGCTAACATGATTTAGCAGCCATGAAACTGGCTCTTGTTTTATTCTGTCTCTTCATCAACTGAAAAAAATGGAGCAGAGGGACGATTAAGAGTTGGTAATCTTGAGCTCCATTGTTCGCCCTCATTCAGGTGAGTAAACCTGCAGGGGAGGAAAAGTCAAGTCAAATTTATTTATAAAGCACATTTAAAAACAGCAGATGTTACCAAAGTGATCAACAATGTAAAAAACAACATTTGGCAGTAATTTAAATTATTATTTTTTTAATTTAAAGCATCCAAGGAAAACACAAAACAACAAACCATATCACACTGGGTTAAAAGTCAGTGAAAACAGATGATTTTAAAAGTGAATTAAAAACAGAAAGGGAAGAGGCCTGTCGAACGTTGGGGGCAGATTGTTCCAAACATTTTCGAGAAGCTATCCTTCCACCAGGCGGACCAGTTCTGAACGAGGTTTTGCCCAAGTACTTTAGGAGGACGTCGAAAAGAGAAATGTCATGTTGGATGAATTATATATTTATAATTCTCATTTCCCCATTCCATTGAATGTTTTAAGCTGCAATAAGCAAAGGAGTGACAGCCTGAACGAGCCAGATGAACGTGAGACTACATTTTGTTTCATTACATTAACCTCTTTACTTGATACATTTTATGTATCCTTGCATGAAATTACTGTGACTTTAGAAAGTGGCCGCTCAGCTAAAATGTATTTACATGTGGTCTGGTCCCATGTGACTTGGTGGACAAGCCCCCCCTAGTGGTCTGCTGAACTTTTGATTTTAATATTTTAGTTTGGAGCATCTTATTCACAGTTTTTTTTTTTTTTTTTAGAACTTTATTTAAGCAAAACAAGTATACATCAAAACAAGAGAATGAAGTATACAACACAATATAACAACCACACAAACAAACAGCCAGGGGTGATAACTACATAAGAATATGCAAAGATGTACATATAGAAATTGTTCTTAGAGCCTTTTCATTTGTAGAGTCTGTTATTGATTTGATATACAGTTCCATTTCTTTAACAAAAACAGAGAAACAAGGTGTTTTATTACCAAATTTACATTTATGAATATAAAATTTAGCAAAGAGGATTAACAGGTTTATAATAAAGAAACGTTTAGTATCCTTTCTATGGAATTTATAGAAACAAAATAAAACATTTTCCCAGCATAATGAAAAATTATTTAAAATATGATCATTAATAAACCTACTAAACTCAGACCAGAACCTATGTGCAAAGGGACAGAGCCAAAAGAGATGTGTCACAGTTTCTGGATGGCCCTCACAGAAGCTGCAACTAGTGTTTATGTCTCTTTTAAATTTAACCATATAGTGCTTAGCAGGGTAAATTTTATGGAGAATTTTAAATGACACTTCTTTCACCTTGTTTACAATTAAATATTTATGGGGGATCATCCAAACTGTTTTCCAATGAATATCAGGGACATAACGGCTCCAGTAAATTGTTAAAGATGGACGAGAAACAGTCATTTCTTGAAACAACCTGCGTATTCCCTTATTGCTCTTCCCAGTCTCCTGTGAAAAACAGATTTTCCCCACAGATGACTCGGCTGGATCAGGGACAGTGAGTGGAACAGACAGAGTATCATTTGTGTTTTTAAACAACATTAAGGTGCCCAAAGGTATAGCATTAACCACCATGGAGAATTCCTGGAGACTAACTGGAAAATTATATATTGAGCAGAATTCATTGTAATTGATTAATTGACCTTCCTTATTAACCAGCTGAGCCACCCGTAGGATCCCATTTTGAACCCAAGTTTCAAGATATAGTGATTTATTTTTAAATAAAATATCTCTGTTGTTCCAGATGAGGTATTTGTGAGGTGAGAAGTTATGTTTATATATGAGCATCCACGCCAAGAGCACCTGCTTATGGAAAGATGAAAGTTTTACAGGAAGTTTCTCAACATTGTAGTTACAATTTAAAATGAGGTTAAAGCCACCACAGCACGAGAAAACGTAATTTGGTATAAGGTTCCAGATAGAGGTTGGATTTTTAAGGAAGTGTTTAGCCCATTTAATTTTGAATGTGTTATTTAAAGTAGAGAAATCCAGACAGTTAAGTCCACCTGATTCATAATTATTCATAATAACAGTTTTTTTTATATAGTGTGTACGATTTTTCCATATAAAATTAAAAATCATACGATCAATATCTTTACAGATTTTGTTGTCTAAATATAAGGGGAGAGCAGCATATGTCAATCGGGATAATCCTTCAGCTTTGGTAATCAACACTCTACCTTTTAGAGATAAGTCCCTCTGAAGCCACTGGTTTAATTTATTTTTGGTTTTCTGCATAATTGGAGTAAAATTAGAGGAGCATCTTAATTTTTGGTCTTTAGAGATTAAAATTCCTAAATAAGTAACTTCTTGTTTAACAGGGATATTGCAAATAACATTAGCAAGACAATCCTTAATTGCTAGCAATTCACATTTTTTTTAATTTAAAAAAGTTTCGGAGGAAGATAAATTAAATTTAATAGAACATCAAAACAAACTGGATGCCTTATATAAACACAAGGCTGAAGGCGCTTTCATCAGATCCAGGAAACGATGGCTGGAGGAAGGAGAACAAAACTCTGCTTACTTTTTTAGGCTAGAAAAATACAGATCAAAAATAAACTCTATTTACCAACTAAATATCAATGACATTACCTCCAACAATCCTAAGGAAATTGCAACTTTTTGTGCCAAATTTTACTCTAATTTATACAGCTCAAAATATAATAAAGAGATATCAGTATCATTTCTTAACAATATTAAAAATTTAAAAACTATTGACGTAGAGGATGGTGACTACTGTGACAACCCATTTACAGTGGAGGAAATTTCTAAAGGCATCAATGCACTGAAGGCCAATAAATCCCCTGGCACAGATGGTTTATCTGCTGAATTTTATCAATCATTCTCTAATCATATGGCTCCATTTCTTTTACAGGTATTTCTAGAAAGTATAGAGAACAACAGTCTCCCTCCTACCCTGACTCAAGGCCTAATAACACTCATTCCAAAACCAAACAAAGACCCACTCTTTATTGATAATTGGAGACCTATATGTCTACTCAATAATGATTATAAGATTATGGCTTCAATACTAGCTAACAGAATTAAAAAGGTTTTGGACACTGTTATTGACGAGACACAGTCAGGCTTTATGAGAAACAGACACATCTCTAACAACATCAGACTAGTTCTAGACTTACTTGATTATTCATATTTGGTGCCCGATGATAGTTTTATTCTTTTTCTGGATTTTTATAAGGCTTTTGACACAATCGAACATCAATTCATTTTTCAATCTTTAGAAAAATTTGGTTTTGGCCCTTTTTTTTGTAACGCTGTCAAAACATTATACTCCAATTGTAATAGTGCTATTAAATTGCCAAACGGCACAACCCCTAGATTTGACCTAAAACGTGGAATTCGCCAAGGATGCCCCATCTCTCCATATTTATTCTTACTTTGCACTCAAATCCTTACAACTCATGTCTCCAATAGTTCTGTACAAGGAATCAGCATAGCTAATAAAGAGCTCATAATCAGCCAGCTGGCTGATGACACCACATTATTTTTAAGAAATGCAAACCAGATCCCCCTTGCCTTAGAGGTGATTAATACCTTTTCCAAGGCCTCCGGCATCTTATTCACAGTTGTTTAGGTGTTTTTAGTATTTGCTGCACTTTTTCTTTGTTTTCATTTTTGGAATCAAAAAAGGCGTTCAATACAGGATCAACTGGACTTTATTTGTTGCAGAAAACGTTTCGACTTCTGTCCAGAAGTCTTTTTCAATTCTGAATGGAAGCTGTGAGAACGAGAAGTTTTATACAGGCTTACAAGTCACGCACCAACATGTGAAATTGGAAACTGAAAAAACACCACAAATTAACTAACATGCCCATTCTATTTAAATTGACAAAACGACCCATCCCAGCTTAACAAAAGGGGTTTGTAACACATACATGTACACACACATACAAACCCCTTTTGTTAAGCTGGGATGGGTCGTTTTGTCAATTTAAATAGAATGGGCATGTTAGTTAATTTGTGGTGTTTTTTCAGTTTCCAATTTCACATGTTGGTGCGTGACTTGTAAGCCTGTATAAAACTTCTCGTTCTCACAGCTTCCATTCAGAATTGAAAAAGACTTCAGGACAGAAGTCGAAACGTTTTCTGCAACAAATAAAGTCCAGTTGATCCTGTATTGAACGCCTTTTTTGATTTCATCATGTCCTGGACGACTGAGAATCTTCACCAGCATTTTTCATTTTTGGGTTCTGTGTTTCTTTATCTATTTTCTGTGATTTCAGATTTCTTCTGCTGCTTTTTTTTAATGGTTGTTTATTTTGGAGTTTGCATCACTTATGTGTTTGCTGTGCATATTCACTCTTTGCAGCTTGTTTGCACCTGTCACCCACTGAAGAGGCAGGACTCCTCAACGACTAGTCGTGAAAGACGTACCTCTTCTGAGGTCAATTGAACTAGACTTTAATAGAAGCTCTAATAAAAAAGTGAACCATCATCTAGTGGTCGAATATAAAAACCAAAAGTTTGGTAACAAAGGTACAAAGAAAAAATATTGCAGAAAGGAATGTGTTATTTTATATGAGATGAGATTAAAAAAGACAAAGCAACAGTTATTATTTACAGCTAAACTGATTTCATCTGGTGTGGATTTTCATGTGTCTGTTTAAATGTGACTTATGTCCAAACCTTTATCCACAAAGATCACAAGCAAATGCTTTCTGTCCTGTGTGGACTCTCATGTGTGAGTTTAAACTTGACTTATGTCCAAACATTTGTCCACAAATATCACAAGCAAAGGCTTTCTGTCCTGTGTGGACTATCATGTGTCTGTTTAAATTTGACTTATGTCCAAACATTTGTCCACAAAAATCACAAGCAAAGGCTTTCTGTCCTGTGTGGACTATCATGTGTGAGTTTAAATTTGACTTCCGTCCAAACCTTTGTCCACAAAGATCACAAGCAAATGCTTTCTGTCCTGTGTGGACTATCAAGTGTGAGTTTAAATGTGACTTCTGTCCAAACCTTTGTCCACAAAGACCACAAACAAATGATTTATGTCCTGTGTGGACTATCATGTGTGAGTTTAAACTTGACTTCTGTCCAAACCTTTGTCCACAAAGATCACAAGCAAATGCTTTCTGTCCTGTGTGGACTATCATGTGTGAGTTTAAACTTGACTTATGTCCAAACCTTTGTCCACAAAGATCACAAGCAAATGCTTTCTGTCCTGTGTGGACTATCATGTGTGAGTTTAAACTTGACTTCTGTCCAAACCTTTGTCCACAAAGATCACAAGCAAATGCTTTCTGTCCTGTGTGGACTATCAAGTGTGAGTTTAAACTTGACTTCTGTCCAAACCTTTGTCCACAAAGATCACAAGCAAATGCTTTCTGTCCTGTGTGGACTATCAAGTGTGAGTTTAAACTTGACTTATGTCCAAACCTTTGTCCACAAAGATCACAAGCAAATGCTTTCTGTCCTGTGTGGACTATCAAGTGTGAGTTTAAACTTGACTTATGTCCAAACCTTTGTCCACAAAGATCACAAGCAAATGCTTTCTGTCCAGTGTGGACTATCATGTGTCTCTTTAGATTACCCTTTTGGTTAAATATTTTTCCACAGTCTTCACAACTAAAAGAGTTCTGTCTTGACTGTTTTTTCTTGATCGAGCCTCCAGTTTTCTTCACTTTTAAACGTTCCTCGATAACCAAACAACTTGAAGACGTCTCTGACTGACTCGTCTTGTGAAATTGTTTCCCATGCTCAGTGAAGCTGCAAGATTTGTTGACAGTGTTTACATCTGACTCAGGAGCTTTGCTCTCCTTCCAGTCTTCAGGTTCTGACCCAGAGTCTGAGAAGTCTTTTAGCTGAGAGTCAGAGTCCTTCACCTCATCACCTTCATCATCCTCACTGACTTCAGTCTCTGAAGAGCTGCAATCATCTCCATAAGTATTTAGATCTGGGTTCCTGGTAGTTTCTCCTTCTCCACAGTCCTCTCCACCAGTTGCTGCTTTCATCTGGTCAGCTGAGCTGCTGGTTGGAAGATCTTCCTCTTTTACTTGGTGCTGATGAAGCTGTAAAAACAGAGGCTTCTCTTCTTCTTCCTCATTCTTCCAAGGAACAGCAGTGAATGCAAACCCGGTGTCATCAGTCTCCTTTTTCACACAAAACTGCTCCCCCTCTTGACTGGTCCACAGTTCCTCCTCTTCCTCCTTTATGTTGAGGGTCACTGGATCCTGTTGGTCCACACAAAGCATCCGTACTTCAGGAGCTTCTTCTTTAATCAGCACCTTTTGCTGAACATCTGCAGGGACCACTGAAAACATGAACATCAGGCACAATTATAACTTAATATTCACACATACAGTGGTGCTTGAAAGTTTGCGAAGCCTTTAAAACTTTCTAAATTTCTGCATAAAAATGACCTAAAACATCATGAGATTTTCACACAAGTCCTAAAAGTAGATAAACAGAACCAAGTTAAACAAATGAGAAACATTTTTTATACTTGGTCATTTATTTATTGAGGAAAAATATCTAATATTACATGTTTTTTTTCCCTGAGATTTGGCAAGCTGTTTGATCAATAATGCAATACCGTTTTTTCCTCCCTATATGTCAAAGTTTTTTTGGCATAATTACATGTCCTGCGACTTATAGGCCGAAGCCACATATTTATGGATTTCCCCCCATATTTATAAACCAGCAGCACGGTGGCTCAACTGGTAAAGCTGCTGCCTCTCAGCGAGCAGGTTCCTGGTTCAAATCCTGGTCAGGGGGCCTTTCTGGGTGGAGTTTGCATGTTCTCTTCGTACACGAGTGGTTTTCTCCAGGTACTCCAGACCAAAAACATGCACGTTACACTGATTGGTAACTCTAAATTGTCCCTAGGTGGAAGTGCAAGAGTGAATGGATGTTTGTCTCATTTGTCTCCATGTTGCCCTGTGATGGACTTGCGAATAGTCCAGGGTATACCCTGCCCATCGCACAGTGATTGCTGGACATGGGCACCGGCGATCCCTGTGACCCAAAATGGAAGAAGCGGGTAAAAGATAACGGGACGGATGGTTCTATTTCATATAAGCTCCGCCCTTTAGGCCAGTCACTAGCAGGTATTCCCCCCGCGCGTCAGCGCGCACTGAAAACTTTAGTCCACGCCCACCTGCTGTGGGCCCAGCCCGTCCGTAAATTATGGTGACGCGGGAAAATCGGCTCCCCATTTTTCTTCATCCAGCGAGCACTGTTTAAAGAAGATAAGTAGTCGTTCAGCTCCGCCACCACCCGCCCCACCTCCCGCTGCCGCCCCTGTGAGCTCCTTTCTTCCAGAAGAGAGACAGACGAGCGGCCCGGTCAGGCTAACAAGCTACAGGCTGATGTCGAGGTTTATTCTCCGTGGCGGAAAACTACTCGCTGAACGACGCCATCGCCTTTTGCTCTCGTCAGAACCGCAAAGCGAATCGAATGTTTCCGTCGGAAAAGGCGATGCTAACAGTAGCCCCTCTGCTCTCCCTCCTGGAGTGCATGATGGCGGCGGCTAACAGATGTCACCGGGAAAGCTTTTTCAGGCAACATAGCCGCAAGAAGTTGGTGAGTGATGTCTTTATTTATTTATTTAAAACCACGACCAGGAAAAAAACGGTTCCTTGTGGCGTTGTTTTTTTGCATGAAAAGCTACAGAAAGCGCACATCGGCTGTTAGCGCAATTATAAGGCCTGCTAAAGCGATGCTAACCGTAACCTTTCTGCTCTCCCCCTTGGAGTGCATGATAGCGGCGGCTAACAGATGTCACCGGGAAAGTTTTTCAGGCAACATAGCCGCAAGAAGTGGTGAGTGATGTCTTTATTTAATTATTAAAACACGACCAGAAAGGAAACTGTTCTTTATGGCGTTGTTTTGTGCATGAAAGGCTACAGAAAGCGCATGCCTGCTGTTAGCGCAATTACAGGGCCTGTTAATTTTACGTACAACATGCAACCTTTATTGGTTAAAATTAGCCTGCATGAAACGTGTGTGGTGCGCACACGCCGCTAAGAGTTGCTCTATAAACACCCTAAGAGGCATGGTCAAGCGAATGCTCAACCACCTCGGGGTTTTCTTCCTACGTTGGTGACCGCTCCGCTACCAGCTGCAGGCGCTCTCTTCCTGAAAACGGCCCTGCATATTCAGGAGGCTGAGCTAGCACTAAGGGATTTTCTCTGTCCCTCTTCCTTCCCCGCCCCATCGAATGATCTGGCAGGAAGGTTTTTTGGCGCTGTCACGGCTCATCGCCCAGACCCTATCTGGCCTTCCTTTCCAGCTGTGACATCACACTGGAACGAGGCTGCAATTGGGCCCGGCAAGCTGATGGCTCCCGTCCTTCATTACCAGAGTGGACGGGTTTTCAACTGCAGGCGTTCTCCTGAAACTGCCGAGCATACATAAGGAGGGTGAGCTAACGCTAAGGGATTCTTTCTGTCCCTCTTCCTTCCCCGCCCCATCGAATGATCTGGCGGGAAGGCTTTTGGCGCTGCCCCAGCTCGGCGCCCAGACCCTATCTGGCCTTCCTTTCCAGCTGTGATGCCACACTGGAACGAGGCTGCAACTGGGCCCGGAAAGCTGATGACTTCCGTCCTCCATCACCAGAGTGGATGGTTTTTCAGCTGCAGACGCTCTCCTCCTGAAACTGCCCGGCATAAATCAGGAGGCTGAGCTAGCGCTAAGGGATTGTTTCTGTCCCTTTTCCTTCCCCGCCCCATTGGATGTTCTAGCGGGAAGGTTTTTTGGCGTTGTCCCAGCTCATCGCCCAGACCCTATCTGGCCCTCCTTCCTAGCTGTGACGTCACACTGGAACGAGGCTGCAACTGGGCCCGGCAAGCTGATGGCTCCCCGTCCCCACTTTCGACTCCATCACCAGAGTGGACGGGTTTACAGAGCGGATTTTCCCTCGGTTTCCTCCTCTGGAGCCAAGCCTTACGGAGGCGTTTTCGGTGCTAAGGCTTCCAGAATGGACCAGCGACCGGTCCCTCCAGGAAAGTTTGCCCAAACGATCATTCAGCTCTCAAACCAAGCTCACCAATGTTCGTTTCAGGCGGCGGCGAACAACAATATTGCCCTGCTGGCCCTCAGCATCTCGAAGAGGCTGGAGGAAGCAGACATGCCGGAAGAGACACAGAGCTCCCTCTGTAAGGTCGCCAACGTCATTTGAACCTCTGCGCCACATCCACGGTCTGCGTTTCCCGCATCGCCGCATGGATGACAATGATCCAGAGGACCACCTGGCCCCGCTTCGCTAGTGGCAGCCCAAGAAATGACTCCTGTGATCTTTTGATTTCTGGATCTATTAAATCATTTAATCAAATCAGGGACAAGAGTAACATTCCTCAAAAAGATTTTTACAAATACCGTCAAATACGGCATTATATTGAGTCATTGTTTAGGTCTAATGCTTTTCGTAGGGAGTTGAAGAAGAACAGGGAACAGGTGGAAGAGAACTTGGAAAGGTGGAGGTATGCACTTGAAAGAAGAGGAATGAAAGTCAGCCGTAGTAAGACAGAGTACATGTGTGTGAATGAGAGGGAGGCCAGTGGAACAGTGAGGCTACAAGGAGCAGAGGTCACAAAGGTGCAGAACTTCAAGTACTTGGGGTCCACTGTCCAGGAAACAGTTTCCTACATCAGGGAATCTCAAGACTTTAATCGCTGCTAGAACAAAACTAAATATGGACCATACCCACCATGCCCAGAAGCTGTTACTTTATACTAAACAGAAATATTACGAATTCGGTAATAAGTCAAGCCGCTTGCTTGCCTATCAATTAAAGAAACAAATTAATGATCACTCTATTAACAGGATAAGAACATGCAATGGGGACGTTACTTGTGATCCGTCTGCATCAATACTTTTATAAAACTCTTTACACGGCTGGAAAAACTGAGTCAGATATTGGTTCCTATTTAGATGGTATTCTCTTGCCCTCATTTTCAGAAGAGGCTCGCTCTGCCCTTGATGCTGCCTTTACACCTGAGGAGGTCTGGATGGCAATCCAACCGATGCCGACTGGAAAGTGCCCTGGTCCAGATGGATTCCCATTGGAATTTTATAAGAAGTTCTGGCCCGAGATCCATCCCATACTTTTACCTACCATAAATGACACATTAGCAGGAGGGGTTCCTCCGTCCTGGAATTTTGCCTCCATCAGTTTATTGCTGAAGAAAGATAAAAATCCCTTGGATTGCACATCCTATAGACCTATCAGTCTCCTTAATGTCGACTACAAAATTGTTGCCAAGGCGCTGGCGCGGAGACTAGAAAAAATTCTTACGAAGATAATAAACCCTGATCAGACAGTCTAAAAAAGCTAAGTCTGGTCCTCTGGACATTCAAAAAAAACAAAACAAAACAAAGCAAAAAAAACTGTAGAAACGTTTCGTCTTTCGTCCGAAAGACTTCCTCAGTCTGAGGTGCTGGGTTCAGCTCAGTCTTATAAATAGCACCCTCTCACAGTGTTACACAACCTGCTCTTTGTTGTCTTTCCCATAATGCTTAGCAGTCTTTTAGTTTTGAAAACTAAAATACTGCTAAGCATTATGGAAAAGACAACAAAATCCACTGCCTTACTGGTTAAGGGAGTGGCTGTGTTGTATTTCCCATCATGCTTAGCGTTTTTTTAGTTTTTCCAACTGAACCATGAGTCAGAAGGACATGTATGGTGAAGACATGCCTCCTGTTCACTGTTAAAGTTTAGGTTCTTCCTGTTGTGAGGCCCAAAGTGTTATATTGGGTTTAACTCACACACTGTTAAAGCAGTCACAGAATGTGATTGAACATAAATACTCTTTAAAACTGGATCGGAAAATATCGGCAGGTTAGAACCGATACCAGATACTGAAACTATGCTGGTATCGGATACCGATACTGGATCGGATCAGTCCCATCCCTACTAATTTTATTAACTTGATTAAAGCCTTTTATTCCAATCTAGTAGCCATGGTAAATACTAACGGTTTTCTGTTCAGAGGGGTTGTAGACAGGGGTGCCCCCTGTCACCTTTGTTGTTTACGTTGTTCATTGAACCTTTAGCTGAGATTATTAGATTCAATCCAGACATATCTGGAATTAGAATAGGTGGAGATAACCATGATCTCTCTTTTTGCAGATGATGTCCTTTTATACTTGAAAAACCCAGATATATCAATCCCAGCGGTACTTAGCTCTATAGATAAGTTTGGTGCTCTTTCAGGTTATAAGATTAATCTGGGTAAGTCTGTTGCTTCCCCTTTCAATATTCCTCAGGATATGGTGCTACAGTCTACCTTTCATATGTCTAAAAAAGGGTTCAAATACTTAGGCATCTTTATCACTCCTGACCTGAAAGACTTATTCTTATCAAACTACTCCCCCTTAGTTCTGAACATCAAGAATGATCTATCGAAATGGTCTACTTCACCTATATCACTTCTCGGTAGGGTTAATACAATAAAAATGAATATTCTCCCTCGTTTAAATTACTTATTTCAAAATATCCCTTGCTACTTGTCCCTCACATTTTTTAAGTCCCTTAATTCTCATATTTCTCGCTTCATTTGGAACAATAAGCATAAACGAATTAGGTTCTCCACGCTTACTAAACCCAAACACTTGGGAGGTTTGTCTCTACCCAATATGCAGCTCTATTACTGGTCCGCCCAGCTTAAAACTATGTCAGACTGGTTTTCTAGTAGAGACAAATGTTTATGTAGATCTGTAGATCTTTATATTTTGGCGGATGGCGGCGGGTGTGGCAGTGCGTGTTGGAGGAGCTGCTGGCTCACAAACAAAATCTGAGATTCTTGTTTATAAAACAACAGATGGGAAAGTTATTATAGAGGATGAACTTCTAAACTTTATTGCCATCAAAATGAGAACTCTGTCACAAGATGAAATTGTATTGTTGGTGTCAAACAATTTCTCGTCGGAGTGGATTGAAGAGTCCAAGCGTGTACTATTTGATCTCTGCACGACTTCTATACGATGCGTCAGGCACAAAGGCTCCCAGAAGGACATTAATAATGTTAAAGACTGCCTAAAGGTGCTTAATGAATGTGGAGAGAACATTCCCAGGTTTGTCTCACACTACCTGGACGAGATACCACCTGTCGGGTTTGGTAACATGGACGCGTCGGCTCTGCTCAGCCGAGTGGAGCAGCTGAGCAGGGAAGTGTCGAGTCTGAGGGAGGCCATGAAGACTCAAACAGGCGTGAGTGAACACCTTGGTGCATGTACTGCAGCTATGGATCGCAGGTTGGCTGCTGTTGAGAGCTTTTGCAGCCCACCTGGGCGGATGGATGGAGCTGATGCACCTGCGCCACCTGTGCGGATGTGTGGAGCGGCAGCACCTGCGCCACCTGCACGGATGTGTGGAGCGTCAGCACCTGCGCAGCCTGCACGGATGGACGGAGCGGCTGCACCGGAGCCACCCGGACAGCGTGAGGAAGCGCTGTCCGAGTCTCCATCATGGAGCACTGTTGTGAGGAAAGCAGTGAAAAAGCCTGCGCGTCCTCCAAACGCAGCAGCGCAGCGCAACGCGCGTCCACAAAAGGAGCAGCGGAGAAATGTTGGCATATTTGGAACTGGACCCGATGACAACATCCCAGTGATTAGAACCAAACTGGTGAGTGTGTTTGCAACTCGGTTCTCTCCAGAGCTTGATGCTGGCACGCTGTCCTCTTATCTCTCTGAGAAACTGGAGAAACGTGTGACGTGTCGGAAGATTGACTCGAGTCACAATAGATGTAGCTCATTCCAGGTCACAGCAGAGTGCAACGAACTGTCTGAGATGTACGACCCACAACTTTGGCCAACGGGGGTTTATGTTCGCCGTTATTTTGAGGCGCGCAAACCCAGAGCTGACAGGGACAATGTTGCACTCGTGTCAGGGGGTGGAGATGAGCTGCAGCGCTCTGCACCTGTGGTTACACCTGTCGCTTCAGGAGAGCAGCCGTGCACTAGCACGGAACAAACTGCCACAGCATAAATGAGCATTAATGTTGTGTCATATAATGTGCGTGGGCTGCGCGTTGGCCAAACAGAGGCAGATAAATCACGTCGTCTTGTGGTGGACGAACTTCTGAAAAAATGTGATGTTCTGTGCGTTCAAGAGACTTTTTTATCTAAACAGGACCTGGACAGACTCAACTCCCTGCATGAAGACTTTTATGGTGCAGGTGAATCTACCACAGACTTTAGCACTAAGTTAGTGCGGGGCAGAATTTCTGGGGGCGTGGCTGTATTGTGGCATAAAAGGTACGATCAGCTGATTAAAGTGATTAGACTGGATGTTGACTGGTCTATAGGAATAGAGTTCAGCTTCAGGGATAAAAAGTTCATTATACTGAATATATATACACCTTATGAAAGCCCCGAGAATGAAGATGAATATCTTAATAGGCTGGCATATATTGTGTCATTTATTCAGGACAATCCATCCACTTGTTTTTTTATTGTGGGGGATATGAATGCTGACGTGACAGATTGTAAGTCATTATTTGCCAATCACTTAAAGCAATTTTGTTCCAGCAATAAGTTGATCCTATCCAGTGAAGTGCTCTTGCCTGTAGATAGCTACACTTACATTAGTGAGGCGTGGTACACAACTTCGTGGTTGGACCACTGTATCTGCACGGAGGATGCACATACCTCTTTAAAGACCATCAGGATTAATTATGAATTTGCAACATCTGATCATATCCCTGTCTCCTTGTCTATAGATATGGGTAATCTACCAGCCCTTTTGCCTGAAAACAATGACAGGCGAGAAGGAAAAATAAATTGGGACAATCTGACTGAGCAGGAGCTGAATCTATACTGCACCCAGTCTGAAACCTTGCTGAATACTATTGTTTTGCCAAAAAGTGCAGTGAGATGTTCGGACATGAACTGCAAAAATACGCAACATGGCACAGAGTTGTGCTCTCTATATGAGGAAGTGTTAAAATCACTTCTTATCTCAAGTAGATCTTTGCACAAAATTAAAAAGCATCAAGCCAAGCCAGGGTGGAATGAATATGCAAAAGAACTTCATGCTGAAGCCAGAAGGGCTTTTAAACTGTGGGCTGAATCAGGCAAACCTACACATGGTCCAGTATTTGATTTTAAGAAGAGGACAAATGCTAATTTTAAATATGTTTTACGATTTATTAAGAGGAATGAAAACGCACTTAAATCTGAGTCACTTGCAATGAAATTACAACATAACTGTCCTACAGAATTCTGGAAAGAAATTAAAAGAGTCAATAATGTAAAAACCTCCTTGCCAACAAACATTGATGGTGCAAATGGACCAGATGAAATTATGCAATTATGGAAGGAACACTATCATGAACTGTTTAACCGTAATAAAAGTAATCCCTTTGTGTTGAACGACATAGACAAACATGAAGATGTTACTATTTCTGCACAAGAAGTTGTGGATATTGTTATGAAGCTGAAAAATAATAAGGCATGTGGCGCGGATAAGATATCCGCAGAGCACTTAAAATTTGCAAGCAGGAAACTTTTTCCCTTGCTTGCCATTTGTTTTACTGGGTTTTTAATTCATGGCATTTTACCAGATTCTATACTGTCTGTGATTTTAGTGCCTATTGTTAAAAATAAGGCTGGTAAGTAGGGCTGCAACTAACGATTATTTCAATAATCGATTAATCGGCCGATTATTTTTTCGATTCATCGATGAATCGGCAAAAAAAAAAAAGGAAACAAGTTTTAATTATCACCTCTTTATTCCAAAATTTGACTGACATATCAAATCGCACAAAAAACAGGTTGCTACTTGACTATTCTGTTAGTAAAATATTGAATAATTAAAAAATAAAGTTAGTCAGCTTCAATAAAAAATAAATGTACACAAACATATATACAAATGTATGATTTATACCTGCACAAAATGTAGCTACTTTGTAAAATGTGTCCTTGAGGGACAAGTGTAACCTGGATTAAAGGTGTGGATTGTTTTAACCTGGATGGGGCAGCTGTGGCTGAGTTGTTAGAGCAGTCGTCCTCCAATGCAAGAGTTGAGGGTTGGAATCCACCAGCAGTCACATGCCTAAGTGTCCATGGGCAAGACACTGAACCCCATGTTTGTGCCCCATTGGTGTATGAATGTGAGCTAAAGCTCTGATTAGTCTCTTTAGAATGATTTGTTCTTTGTAATCTAGTAGAGTGCTGTATGAATGGGTAAATGAGGACATGTAGTGCTTTACACTACTATAAACAATGTAAAGCACTTTGAGTATCAATTAGATAGAAAGGTGCTATATAAGTACAGTACAGTCCATTTACCATTACAAGTGTGGATCATTGTAACCTGGGTTAAAAGTGTATCATGGCAGTGAAGTCTTCGTCTTCAACCATCGACAGAGGCCTCATGTCAGTGACGTTCATGTAAGGATCTTTCAGTCTCTGCTGCTTGCTGTGGTGTGCATGATGTCTGTCCATCATGAAGGCTGTCATTGTTGTTTTCTGGAATGAGAGAGAGTTTATATGTATTATATCATAATTTACAGTAACTCAAGAAATGCCTTGTTTCACTTGGTTAAACACACAAGCACACACACACACACAACACACACACACACACACACACACACACACAACACAAATATAAAATACTAATTACACACACTTGAGTAGATGAATAAATTACTGTAATTCCTGTTTAAATGCAATTCATCCTTCCATACAATGCAGTGACTTCAGACTTTGCCAGCAAATTAAAAGTTGAAGCTAAATCATTAAATTATCACCATCTTTGTGTTAGATTTATTTATAAAACACATTTAAACACTGCTTGTATCGTTACATTAAAAATAAAAACACACACATTCTCTGTCACAGCTAAGAAACAAGCAGCTTCAGCTGCCAGAGACACTGGCATCACGTTTTCTCTCTTTGAAACAGAACAAATATGTTTTGACTTACCTGCTGATCTTCCTTCATTCACACGGTGGTGAAGCCCGTCATGTTTACATTTCATCTGCGTGGTTATCTCGTGTCGCGTCGTCACTTTTCAAAGCTTTTTTATCTATGAAGCGTCGAACTCCCACACGTTGTAGGACTTATTTACAGTTTTCTCTGCATCGCGTCGGTCATTGTAAAATAGACTTTGAAAACAGTCTCTGCTCTGTTTCCTCCTCCCTCCTCGCTCTGTTCAGAAGCGCCACACACGCGCAGGCGCAGCACGCTGACGCTGCAGTTTTTTTTTTTTCAAACTTTATTCAGTCAGCCAGCTTGCCTTTGACAAAAGCTTTACCGGTGAACAAAACAGCTCCGCGGCGCCGTGAAAGATGCATAATCGCGCGACACAACGAATCGATGATGAAATTCGTTGCCAACACTTTTAAAAATCGATTTTTATCGATTTTATCGATTCGTTGTTTCAGCCCTACTGGTAAGATAAATAGCAAAGACAACTACCGACCTATAGCTCTAGCCAGTATTTTATCAAAGGTCTTGGAGAGAGCTATGTTAAACAGAATGGAGAAGTTTCTCCTGACTTCTGACAATCAGTTTGGCTTCAAACCAAACCTTGGCACTGATATGTGCATTTTTGCTCTCAAGGAGATCTTGGATCTACACAATAGGCATAATACCACAATTTTTACGTGTTTTATAGATGCTTCAAAAGCGTTTGATCATGTAAATCATGGGAAATTGTTTTATAAATTGCATGAAAGAGGAGTACCAAAATATCTTTTAAGAATCTTAGTGTATTGGTATGCTCACCAGTCCATGTGTGTAAAATGGGGAAAATCTGTTTCATCGTCTTTTTATGTGAGTAATGGTGTGCGACAAGGCAGCATTTTGTCTCCTTGCTTTTTTAACGTGTATATGGATGATTTATCTAAACTGCTGAATCAATGTAGGACTGGCTGTTGGGTTGGTAATAGAACCATCAACCACCTGATGTATGCTGATGATCTTGTTATATTTTGTCCATATAGTGCTGGTCTGCAGCAACTGTTAAGAGTTTGCTCGCAGTATGGACTGGACTTTGACATCAAATATAATGCAATAAAAAGTATCGTCATGATTATCAGGAGCAAAGAGGACACTAAATTATCTTTCCCTGACTTCACTCTGTCTGGCAACATCCTCAAAGTCAGTGAGGAGGTGAAATACTTGGGACACTACATAACCGCTGACCTGTCTGATGACAGGGACATTTACAGGCAGCGTTGTATGCAATATGTACAAGCTAATGTGCTTCTTCGGAGGTTCTCTATGTGCTCAGTGTCTGTAAAAACTGCACTCTTCAAAACATATTGTACCCCAATGTACACTGCACACCTGTGGCGGCATTACAGAAAGAGCAGTATGCATAAACTACAGGTGGCATACAATGATGGCATGAGGATGCTGCTTAAGGTGCCACGATGGAGTAGTGCCAGCCAGATGTTTGCAAATGTTAGCACGGTGGCACAACTGGTAGAGCTGCTGCCTCTCAGCGAGAAGGTTGCCGGTTCAAATCCCGGTCCGGGGCCTTTCTGGGTGGAGTTTGCATGTTCTCCCCGTGCATGCGTGGGTTTCCTCCGGGTACTCCGGTTTCCTCCCACAGACCAAAAAACATGCTTGTTAGGCTGATTGGTGACTCTAAATTGACCCTAGGTGTGAGTGTGAGAGTGGATGGTTGTTTGGTGTGAGTGAGACAGGTCCCTCTTGTAAATGAGTCCCCGTGACTCAACGAGGCTAGCCTGTATAAATAAAGGTTGAATGAATGAAAATGCCAATGTACCAACTTGTACAGCTGTGCTTCGTAACCTTATGTACAGATGTATGTGTAGGCTAACAAACTCTGCAAATAGCATCATCTATACTCTGACCAACCCTGCACAAAGCTCGGTTAGGTTCTATTCAAGTCTGTGGAATCACTGGCGCCTCAAATTATTTGGCAATGGATGAACATTCTATTTTTACTGTGTCTTGTTGATGTTGTCTTTTTAATTTTTTATATATTTTTATTTTTGGTGGTGGTTGTTTTTGTTACTATGGACCATATGCGTCTGAAATAAAGTTTTGATTGATTGATTTATGGCTTGGCCTTGAATCTTTATCATGCAGTCCTAGAAGGTTAAGCTCCCTCCCCATTATCAATAACTTATATCAACTGGATTCAGTAAAGGAAAACGTGGTAGTTTACAGTACTTTATTAGCCTGGCAAGACATAAAGAAATACCTGAACATCCCTTCATCTATCTCGATTCGATCCCCTCTGACTTTAAACCCGGACCTACCAATTTCCATTAGAAATATTGGCTTACTGAATTGGTCTACCTCTGGTCTGACTGATTTTTCTGATCTTTTGATCCACATTGGCTGTGTGAGGCTATTTCAGAGGCTCATAGAGCATCTGGAAGAGAACCTCCAGATAATCTCCGTGCCCATTCCACAAGGGGTATCTCGTCTTCCACGGCTCTGCATGGAGGGATGTCAGTGGATGACATTTGTACGGCGGCCGCGTGGGCATCACCGTGCTCATTTATTCGCTTTTATTACGTGATGCTTCCACGTTTTCCATGACTCATTCTGTTTTCAGGGTTCTGTCAGAATGATTGTCTTAAAGTTTCATGGAGTTTTAACCTGAGCTCACATTTGTCTGCAGGCAGACGCAATGTGAGATGTTTTTATTATAAAGTCACAGTTCATGACTGTTGATGTTACTGATATGTTCCCTCAGCCTCTGGCCCTTCACCAAAGTTAATTATTTTCTCTGGTGCGTTGTTGCACATGGAGTGCGTAATTACGCACAGACGGCTGAGTGAGGCAGTTTCCGACCTACTCTGCTCACTGGTTTGTTCTCAGTAGCAGATTTTTTCTCTCAGTTCTTCCCCTCTCTTCAGAGTTCAGTCATGGTTCTCTGCTGCGCTGTTACGCATGTTATGCACAATCACGCACACAAAAGACTGAGTGATAAAGCATTGACCTGCACTGTTCATTGTTTTTTCAGCGCAGGTTTGTGTCTGTTTCAGCCTGTAGCTACAGGTCTGTTATCTCAGCCCTTCCTCCACCAGAGATTATTCTCTGGCTCGCTATTACGCATGGAGCGCGTAATTACGCACACAGAAGGCTGAGTGAAAAAGGTGTTATGTGAGCAGTTGCTTTATTTGGTGTCTGAATGGACCCAGTGAGGCATAGACTACATCCTGCTCCACCTTTAACCCACTAGCGACTGGCCTAAAGGGCGGAGCTTATATGAAATAGAACGTTGGTTACGTATTGTAACCCCAGATTCTATGAATATAAGGGCAGCCCTTTAGGCCCTGGGCCTCACTGGTTCCTAAATGGCTGAAGAAAAAAAGAGCTATTTGGGAGCCGATTTTCCCGCATCAACGTAATTTATACGGACTGGGTGGGCCCACAGCAGGTGGGCGTGGACTAAAGTTTTCAGTGCACGCTGATGCGCGGGGGGAATACCCACTAGCGACTGGCCTAAAGGGCTGCGCTGATATTCATAGAATCTGGGGTTACAATACGTAACCAACCATTTATAAACCAATTATTGGCTGAGATATGATCATTTTCATTCATTCTGACTGAAAAAAAGAGCAGCACAGTACTAGTATCAGCCATTTGATGGTAGCAGAGTAGTAGTAGCAGTAAGGCATGCTTTGTATCATGTAATAGGTAAACGTGGCTATAATGACAAATTCAAAAAATGTTAAGACAGATGAGTCACGATTTGAAGTTCTTTATGGAACACTGGGACGCCATGTCATCCGGACCAGAGAGAACAAGGATAGACCAAGTTGTTATCAATGCTCAGTTCAGAAGCCTGCATCACTGATGGTATGGGGTTGCATGAGCGCTTGTGGCATGGGCAGCTTGCATGTCTGGAAAGGCACCATTAATGTAGAGAACTATGTTCAGGTTCTAGAACAACATTTGCTCCCATCTAGACGTCATCTCTTTCAGGGATGACCCTGCATTTTTCAACAAGATAATGCCAGACCACATTCTGCAGCAAATACAACATCATGGCTACGTAGGAGAAGGATATGGGTAGTGAAATGGCCAGCCTGCAGTCCAGATCTTTCACCTACAGATAACATTTAGCGCATCATAAAGAGGAAGGTGCATCATAAAGAGGAAGGTGCGACAAAGAAGGCACAAGACGATTGAACAGTTAGAGGCCTGTATTAGACATGAATGGGAGAGCATTCCTCTTTCTAAACTTGAGAAACTGGTCTCCTCTTTCCCCAGATGTCTGTTGAGTGTTGTAAGAAGAAGGGAGGATGCCACAGTGGTAAAATGGACTTGTCCCAACTTTTTTGGGATTTGTTGATGCCATGAAATGTCGAAACAACATATTTTTCCCTTAAAATTATATGTTCTCTCAGTTTAAACTTTTGATCTGTCATTTGTGTTCTATTCTGAATAAAATATTAGATGTTGGCACCTCCACATCATTGCATTCATTTTTTATTCAATTTGTTTTTAGTGTCCCAACTTTTTTGGAATCTGGTTTGTACTTGATTTTTAAATTATATATGTTATTCATTATATAACCCTATTACTGTATTTCGATTCCTATATCCTTTATTTTTACTTTTCATACTTTTTGTGCGTTCACAATTTATTTTACTGATACAGTATCTGACATCACTGATATCTTTATCACAAAACAGAAAAAAACATAAACCGTTCAGAATGACAGAAATCCATCCCAGGCACGGAAACTTTAAACCGTGAAACTGCAACTAAAATCATCCATCCATTATCTTTTACCCGCTTCACGGGGGTCGCTGGTGCCCATGTCCAGCAATCCTGTGCGAGGGGTGGGGTACACCCTCGCAAATCCAACTACTAAAATCATCACTGAAACGCTGTTTAGATACAAACCTAATCCGTGAAGCAGAACTTTTGGGTTGAAAACAGCATCTTGGGTTTTGTTGTGTTGCAGTTTGTCCTTTAAACGACATCGTTCCTCTTTATAATCTGGATCTGTTGTTTCCAGAAACTCGGACATTTCTTCAGCAGCCACTTCCTCTCGTTGTTCAGCCTGATGTCTCCTCATCTCTGTTAGCAAAATATTCCTTTAAATAATGGTTTCGGAACGGGTACAGACGAACTGAAATCAATAAAATGAAAAGTTACAGAAAATTAAATCGTAGTCTAGTACAGCACATTCCTGTTAGCATAAAATAAGTACTTCTCTTCTTCTTCTTCTTGGGTTTTCTTTGGCGGTTGGCTTACATGATTTTGAAGCATTACCGCCATCTGCTGTTTAGGATATGAACTGAAATAGCGCTCAAAAAAAAAAAAAAAAAAAAAAAAAAAAAAACTCTCCATAAATAAATAAATATTGCTCAGATTCTGTTGAACAAATGAGTCCTTTTCAAGTATTTTAACAAAATGTTGGTGCTTGCAGAACTTGAGTTTAGTTGTAGCAACTCTACAGGGTCGTATCTGACGTTTATTGCATTGAGTCTATGAATCATCTGTCTTCTTTCATGATGGTACTGATGGCAGATCATTAGCACATGCTGAATGGTCTCATCCTCTCCACAGTAGTCACATTTACCCGTGTTATGTTTCCCTATGATGAATAGTATGGAGACAGGACGATGGCAAAATGGGCGTGGACAAATACATAAGGGGCGTGAACAAATACAGATCTCAAGACCTTTTCTTTCCTCTTCCCATTGCTGTTAGTACTTCTTCTTCTTCTTGTGATGTTTATTGGCGGTTGGCAAACAACTTAATCGTGCATTACCGCCACCAACTGGTAAGGAGTGTGTACAACATGACAAAATAAAATAAAATAAAAAAACTATTCCTTTTATAACCTATTGTACAATCTACACTGTTTGAAAAAAATAACATATAGCCTGATAGCCTCTATTTCCTGATTCTTTCTGCAACAAATCCACAATGTCCAACTTCATTTTCAGTCTACTAAGATTCCTAATGAAGGGATTTCAATCGGTGCTCAATGGACATGTCTTAAAAATATAAAGATTTATTGAACAGACACAGGTGAACAGAATAATCAGAGTACAACAAGAAATAGAACAATTGACGACAACAGTTGAGCATACCAGACCTGTACCGCCCGAGGTCCTGTTGCAAATGCTGCTGGTCTCTGAGATGTTTGGGCCTATGAAGATGCAGTTTGGGCTTCTCTGGTCTCTGATTGGCTTAGAGCATTGATAAGAGTCCTGGTGCCTCTCTTGTTGTCAGTTTTACGAACTTGCAGATGTATAGCTCTGGTGAGAAGTCTACTGAAAATGTGTTCTTTGTTCTGCCTATTTGCTCAGTCAGAAAGTTTTAGAAATGTATGTGTCTTGTGTATGATATTAATGTAAATTAATGTCCAGTTACACTAATTGGTCACCTAGTGGTTTACTAGTATGTGTGTGCTTATAAGTAATCAGTATTACTATATATTTAATTTGATTCTGTGGTGTGTTGGTGAGGTGGCCTCATCTCTCTCTCACCCAGTAGGAGGAGCCAGCGAGGTGCTCCCCAGGTTTTACCAGGTGAAGAGGAAGAAGTGTTCGTGTGTTCATTCATTCATTCTGTACAGTAACTGGTTTTGACGCTCGAAGGATTAAAGGCAACTGCTTGCAGATCAGTTTGTTTCTCCTTCTTCACACGCTACAGTTGGTGACCTGACGTGAAATATGTCAGAACCAAACGAGGATGTTGTTTCTTCTTCGGACCCCGCCGCCGCGACGTCTGCCCAGCTGTTGCAGCCGAACCCAGCCGACTTTGCTCCCGCAGCGAGTGTTAAGCTCCCGGAGTTCTGGCAGAGTGACCCGGTTTCGTGGTTCCAGCACATCGAGGCACTCTTTCGCCTCCGAGGCGTGAACGCAGATGAAACCAGGTACTTCTTGGTCGTGTCGGCTCTGGATATGCAGTCAACCCGCAAAGCCATGCCGCTGCTGCGCGCACCGCCGCACGTGGACAAATATGGCGCCCTCAAAGAGTTTCTGCTTCGAAGGTACACTTTGACTTCAACTGAGAGGGCTGATAAACTGCTATCGCTGCCGGGTTTGGGTGACGGCACGGCTGTGAACATGATGGACAAAATGCTGTCGCTACTTGGTTCAGACGACGGGGGTTTCCTTTTCCCTCACATTTTCCTGCGCCAGCTTCCGTCGCAAGTGAGGGCTACTTTGGCCAATTCCCCTTGTTTATCTACCGGTGATTACCGGGGTTTGGCGAAGGAGGCGGACCGGGTCCTGCTGGCTACCAGACGGTTCGCGGTGCAGAGTACATCGGTGGAGCCGGAGCAGACGGTGGAGATGGAGGAGCCAGCGAGCTGCTCTTCGTCACAGACTCCCTGTCAGGACGTCGTTTTCTGGTTGACTCTGGTTCCCAGAAGAGTTTGGTCCACCCTGTTGGACCTGAATTAGCAGGTTGAGGCAGTGGCCCACTGCTAACTGCTGCTAACGGTTCTCCCATTGGAACTTTTGGCACTAGACGGGCAACAGTTTCTTTCCATGGTCGTGAGTTCGAGTGGGACTTTGTTGTTGCCTCAGTGACTGTTCCTATTATCGGGGCAGATTTTTTATGTGCTCATGGACTGTTAGTAGATGTTGCTAACCGCAGACTTATTGACGCTGTAACTTTTGCAACTTTCCCATGTGTATCTGGGGGGGCTGGGCCGCTAACTCATGCTAATGTTTTAGTTTCAGGAGATGTTTTTCAAGGTTTGTTGGCAGAATTCCCCTCTTTAACTACACCTGCTTTTTCCTCTTCAGAAACTAAACACGGGGTCGAGCATTTCATCCCCACTACGGGACCGCCCGTTTTCGCACGTGCACGCCGCCTCGACGCTGTTAAACTGGCCATCGCTAAAGAGGAGTTTGGTACCATGGAGAGGTTGGGTATTGTTAGACGCTCTAACAGCCCGTGGGCCTCCCCCCTTCACATGGTACCAAAAGCAGACGGGTCGTGGCGCCCATGTGGCGATTTTCGCCGTTTAAATAACGTGACGACGCCTGATCGCTACCCCATTCCGCACATTCAGGACTTTTCTGTTCGGTTGTCGGGTGCTTCCATTTTTTCTAAGGTGGATCTGGTGCGCGGCTACCATCAAGTCCCAGTGCAGTCCAGCGATGTACCTAAAACTGCAGTAATCACCCCCTTTGGGCTTTTTGAGTTCCTCCGCATGCCGTTTGGACTAAAGGGGGCAGCACAGACTTTTCAAAGGCTGATGGACTCCGTGTTACGTGGCCTCGATTTTGTGTTTGTCTATCTGGACGACATTTTGGTGGCCAGCTCGTCAACCGAGGAGCACCTGTTGCACCTGAAAGAAATTTTTCAGCGCTTGGATGCACATGGCTTGATCATTAATCCGGTTAAGTGCCAGTTTGGTTTACCGGTGATCGATTTTTTAGGTCATCGAATTTCCGCGCAGGGTGCAGTTCCATTGCCTGCCAAGGTGCAGGCGGTGGCAGAGTTCCCACGTCCTCTGGTGGTTAAAAAGTTGCAGGAGTTTTTGGGCATGGTGAACTTTTACAACAGGTTCATTCCCAATGCAGCCCATCTCCTGCAGCCTCTCTACGAGGCCCTGCGCTCGAGGAAGGCGACTGACACAGTGGTTTGGACCCCGGACCGGATCACTGCTTTTGATGGTGCTAAGTCCGCGTTAGCTAGTGCGGCACTCCTAGCCCATCCAGATTCAGAGGCCCCGATTGCGTTGACAACTGATGCTTCGGATATAGCTGTGGGGGCCGTTGTAGAGCAACGCGTTGGCGACGCATGGCAGCCGTTGGCATTTTTCAGCCGTAAATTGCGGGACTGCGAGCGCAAGTACAGCGTTTTTGACCGCGAGTTGTTGGCGCTATTCTTAGCTACACGGCATTTTCGTTTTTTGCTGGAGGGTCGTTCATTTACGGCTTATGTGGACCACAAACCACTCACGTTTGCAATGTCTAAAGTTTCGGAGCCCTGGTCAGCACGTCAGCAACGGCACTTGGCGGCCATTTCAGAGTTTACAACGGACGTCCGCCATGTGGCTGGAAAATCCAACTCAGTGGCAGACTGTCTGTCACGGGTGCTCGTTTGTCCTGTGCTCCTCGGGGTAGATTTTTCTGCCATGGCCGCTGACCAACCGGGAGACGCTGATATAACTGCCCTTCGTGCCGGCGTTTCAGGGCTTAAGCTAGAGGAGGTCAAATTGGGAGAGGGCGGTCCTTTGATCCTGTGTGACGTTTCCACAGGCCGGACACGCCCAGTGGTTCCATCAGGTTGGCGCCGCCGCATTTTTGACTCTGTCCACTCTCTCTCGCACCCAGGTGTGCGCGCGTCTGTGAAACTAGTCAGCGCACGTTTTGTGTGGCCTGGTTTACGCAGAGAGGTGAGGAGTTGGGCAGCGGCTTGCGTGGCTTGTCAGCGTGCCAAGGTGCACCGGCACACTAAGGCACCACTGGAACCATTTCCCATTCCAGCCAAGCGTTTTGACCACGTGCATGTGGACTTAGTTGGTCCCCTGCCCCCATCACGGGGTTTCACACACCTGCTTACAGTGGTCGACCGCACAACCAGGTGGCCGGAGGTCGTTCCTCTTTCTTCCACAACTACCTCCGACGTGGCTGGTGCGTTCCTCTCCACTTGGGTTGCCCGTTTTGGTGTGCCCTCGGACATCACTTCAGACAGAGGTCCCCAGTTTATTTCAGGGCTCTGGTCCGAGATGGCGCGCTCCTTGGGGGTGCAGGTGCATCGCACTACCGCCTACCACCCTCAGGCTAACGGGTTGGTTGAACGTTTCCATCGGTCTCTTAAGGCGGCGTTACGTGCTGCGCTAACAGACGTTGGCTGGGTGGAGCGTTTGCCGTGGGTGCTGCTTGGGTTGCGATCAGCTCCTAAGGAGGACCTCAACGCTTCATCAGCCGAGTTGGTTTTTGGTCAGCCTGTACGAATCCCAGGGGAGTTTTTGTTAGACGCTGCCGCTCCACGGTTCCCCGAAGCGGTGGACCCCTATTCGCAGAGTGGTCTTTTGGTTCCGGGTCCTGTGCACCATTGTTTCCCGCAGGCGTTTGTGCCCACTGCACTCCAGTCTGCCCGTTTTGTTTTTGTGCGACGTGACGCCCACCGTTCGCCCCTCCAGCCTCCGTATGACGGGCCGTTTCGGGTGCTCGAAAGGGGCGCGAAAAGTTTTGTTTTAGACATGGGTGGGCGTAGAGAGCTGGTTACAGTGGACCGCCTGAAGCCAGCCTATGTGTTGGCTGATGATGAGGTGTTGCCGGCTCAGGTTCCTAGACGCGGCCGCCCTCCTGCTCGACCCCATCTTCCGTTTTCTCCCCCCAACTGTGTTCCTCCCCCTGTGGCACAAAATGTTGTTCCTGCACGGGTGCCAGCCGTTTCTCCGCCCCCGAGTCGACGCAGTCGGTTCGGCAGGTTGATTAGGGCCCCTGTGAGAGACTGATATGTTTTGTATTTGCCCTTCTGGGTGTTCGGGGGGGGGCTGTGTGGTGTGTTGGTGAGGTATGTGGCCTCATCTCTCTCTCACCCAGTAGGAGGAGCCAGCGAGGTGCTCCCCAGGTTTTACCAGGTGAAGAAGAAGAAGTGTTCGTGTGTTCATTCATTCATTCTGTAACTGGTTTTGACGCTCGAAGGATTAAAGGCAACTGCTTGCAGATCAGTTTGTTTCTCCTTCTTCACACGCTACAGTTCCTCTCTTTGTGTGCCTGTTTCGCCCTCCCCCTTAAGGCCTGTGCAGACCAGAGAAGCACAAAGGGCATCTATCCCCTGAACATGTTATCTGCATCAGAACATTCTGTTTGTTAGATCTAAAAGTGTGTCTTCTAATGTTGTCTAAGCTACTTTAAGGCCCTTAGACATGATTGCATACACATTTGTAAGACAGTTGTGAATACCTTGATTATGTTGTGCATACCTTGATTATAGAACCCTTGTGTATTGATTTCAATCAGAATAACGTATTAAAAGGTATAATATTCTTCACTAATGAACTAATTTCTTTGAACCTGATATCTCCTGCAATGTAAAATAATGTGTTCTATTGTTTCCTCTTCACCACACTCACATTTCCCCGTCTGATGTTTCCCTATTAAAAATAACGCGCTGTTCAGCCCAGTGTGCCCAATTCTGAGTCGTGAAATTATAGTTTCTTCACTCCTGTTTCTTACTGTCCTTCTCCTTTCTCCAATTTTCCTTTGAATTTCATAAAACCACCGGCCATTCTTTTCTCCCTCCCATAATTTTTGCCACCTTTCTCTCAGTTTTTGTTTTATTATACCCTTTATTTCTTTTAAACCAAACTTAACAATATCTAACACATCTCAACTAGTGCTTTCCTTAGCCACCCTATCTGCCTTTTCATTCCCCACAACCCCGTGATGTGCTGGAAAATAAGTACTTCTTCTTCTTCTTTTGATTTATGGCAAAAGAAGTACTTCTGGACACTTCTTCTTTTAGTTTATTGGCGGGTTGCAAACAACGTTCAGGTGCATACCGCCACCTACTGAGCAAGAGTGTGTAGCTCATGGCCTAATTAATGTTATGTAGATAAATGAACAACTCTTTTCTAACATCTTTTATTTTATCTTTATCCCCTTCAGTCCCTAAAATTCCTCCCATACTCCAAACTCTCCCTGCCACTTTGACTTTTCTTTTCAATCTGTCCCTTTCATTTGTATATTTAATGCACTCCATCAGTACATGTTCTACACTTTCTGTATTCCCACATTCCACACATCTACTGTCATTCCGTTTCCCTATCAAGAACATTGTATCATTTAGAAGTGTATGGCCTACCCTCATTCTCATTACTATCACCTCTTCTCTTCTACATCTTTCTCTATAATTATTTATTGTAACTGATTTTTGAATTTTGAATAATTTTCTTCCTTTCTGGTCTTCATTTCATCTTTTCTGCCATTTTTCTTTTTCTCTTCCTTTAATAGTTGACTTACCCTCTCCTTTCCCTAACGTTATATTAACTGTTATTTCTCCTTTCAATGCTTTTTTAGCAAGTTTATCTGCTCGCTCATTCCCTTTCACCCCCTCGTGTACTGGTACCCAACACAACTGTACATCAATTCCACCTCTGTGTAACCGGAATAATGTGTGCTGTATTTCCAAAAGAAGGTCTTTCCTGTCGTTTCCTTTCGACTGCATACTTTCTATGACAGCCTTTGAATCGGTGCATATCACCACCTATCAGGTCTAACCTCCTCAATCCATTGCAAGCTAAATATAACTGCCACCATTTCTGCTGTGTATATTGAAAGTTGATCTGATATCCTTTTGGAAATACAAACTTCAAATTCTGGTATATAAACTCCTATTCCCACCCACCCCTTTGTATTTTTTGAGCCATCTGTGTAAATTTCCATGTACTGTAATTATAATATGATTCTCTAATGTATTTGCTGGTGTTCACCCCTATTTCATTTACATTCCATTCTCTCTTCATTTCTAGTATTTTCATATCAACTTCACTTTCTGGACTTAACCAGGGTGAGAAAATACTATTTGGATTAATCTGTGCAAATTCTATATTTTCTATTCCATGTATTTCTGCTAATTTGTGTATTTTCCACCCAAATCCATTTCTATGATATTTGTTATATTCCCAACAATCCTCAATTGTCGTTGCTGCAGGATTTTCTTTACTTCCTTTAAGTTTAATCCAGTAAATTAATGCCAGTTTAGTTATTCTCATTTCTAACGGAGTTTCACCACTTTCTATAAGTATTGCATTAATTGGGGTTGTCTTTATTGTTCCTGTGCACACACGTAGTGCTCTGGATTGAAGTCTGTCTAATTTTTGAAGTGTTGAATTTGCTGCTGCTCCATACACTATGCATCCATAGTCCAATGTCGATCTCATGAACTCTGTACAGTATATATTTAAAAGTGATTGTTTATCTGCTCCCCAGTTATTACCTGCCACTGCTTTCATTAGATTTATTACTCTTTTACACTTTGTCTCTACCTGATTTAAATGACATTGCCATGAGTATGAACGGTCTAAACCATAAGCCAAGATATTTAAATTCACTAACCAATTGTAGGTTGTCCATATAGTAAGAAATGTTCATCTTTTATCTTCTTTTTGTTTGTTACCATGTATTTAGTTTTGCTTACAGACAGTTTGAAACACCATTCATAATACCAGCTCTCTATTTGATTAATTGCTTTTCTAATGCTTTTAACAACATGTGGAACATTTCTCCCCCTCATCCATATTGCTCCATCATCCGCATATAGTGCTGATTTGATGCCTCTGTCAAGATTTGCAAAGATATCGTTAATCATTATGTTGAATAAAACTGGACTAATTACACTACCTTGAGGGGTGCCATTTTCCACTTTGAAGACTCTTGATAATTCACCCCCAACTTTAACTCTTATTGACCTATCCTTAAAGAAGCTGGCAATCCAGTTATACATCCTCCCGTTTATTCCCATTTTATCTAGTTTTATTAACAGTCCTTCCCTCCACATAGAATCATATGCTTTTTCTATGTCAAAGAATACTATAATCATAATTTCTTTCATTTTCAGTGTTTTTTCAATATCAGTACACACACTCTTACTAGAGCATCTACTGTGGACTGGCCAGTTCTAAAACCACATTGATATTTATTTACAAGTTCTCTTTTTTCCAGAACATACTTTAATCTACTAACTAATATTTTCTCCATCAGTTTACATAGATGGGATGTTAATGCTATGGGTCTGTAGTTGTCTGCGCATGATGGATCCTTCCCTGGTTTATTAAATGGTAGAATTGTGGCTCGTTTCCAACTCTTTGGGACAGTTCCTTCTTCCCATATTTTATTGAACAGTTTTAATATAATATTTAATATTATTTCTGGAAGATTTCTAAACATAACATAGCATAGGTTATCTTCTCCTGGAACTGAGTAACCTGTGTCTTTTAACGCCATTTTAATTTCTTTCATAGTTATATGGTCATCAAGTGTTGACATGGATTTATTTTTCTTCTGTCCTACATCATTGAATGTTTTGAGTTTTTGTTCTTTCTGCTGTCTGTGAAGTTGTTCCAGAAGTTCTCCACTGTGGGCTGCAGCAAACGCCTCACCAAGAGAATCAGCCTACCGGTAGTCTTTATTTGAAACCATTATCTCTTTATTTTTAATCAGTGCTGGAATTTTAAGTTCACTTATTTTCCCACTCATTTTCTTAATCATAGTCCACACCTGTTGCAGATTTATTTTATATCCTATTGATGAACAATAATCTCCAAGTTTTCTTTTTTGCCTCCTTAATGGCGATGAACAAGCTGATTACCATGTAGATGAAAAGTGAGATGAAGGAGTAGAGGTAGAGTCTGCTGAAAAGCCACACCATGTAGCTTTTGTCTCTCATCCTCAGAAAGGTGCCGAACATATCGTCCCCGTTTATGAGAGAAGAGACACTCCGTCACTTTGTCAAACGTTAGAAACTAAAAGAAAAAGCTTTTGTCATGCTGACGTTATAAGGTTTTAATGAAGAATAAAGAACAGAAATTCATTCATTCAACCTTTATTTAGTCAGGTAAATCTTATTGAGCTTCGAGGGCTAATTTGCGAAAGCGACCTGCTACAAACTAAAGAATGATGAACATCAATAGTACAAGTACATTAAACAATAGACAAAAGAAAAAGTAGCAAAAACTAGCAAACATTATAAGGTAGATGTACAAAATCAAAAACAGGAACAAATCAGCATTGGTTTTTGCCAGGATCCCAACAGATTCTGAAAATCATTTAGAGGTCAGGGCCGAGTTTTTGTAAGATATTCCAGGAAGCAGGAGCAGAGTAGGAGAAGGCCCTTTTTCCAAGTTCAGTCCTCACTGACGGAACACTGCAGGTGATCATGTCCTGAGAGCGCACACTGTAGCTGCACTCACGAAAAGACATGTAGGAGGAGATGTATGAGGGCAGCAGACCAAGAAGTGATTTAAAGATGAAAATGTACCAGTGGAAGAGTCTGCGTGAGGTTAATGATGTCCAGTTAACCAGTGAATACAGGGTGCAGTGGTGGGTACGATAATCACAGCCAGTTATGAATCTTAGTGCACCATGATAGACAACATCCAACATCCGCAGGGTGCTTGTAGGAGCATTCATGTAGAGAATGTCACCGTAATCAATGGAGGGAAGGAAAGTCACAGATACAAGGCGTATCCTAGCATTCAGTGTTAGACATGATTTATTTCTGAAAAAGAAACCCAGTTTTACTTTCAGTTTCTTCACTAGGTTTTCCACGTGGAGTTTAAAAGAGAGATGTGAATCGACCAGGATACCCAAATATTTATATGAGTCAACAAACTCAATAGGGACACCATTTGAAATGCTCTACAGAGGCATATTGAAACTGCATGTTTATCATAATGTACCTTGTCGTGGTAAGGCCCGAGTACAATCCAGCCACAGAAGCAGTACCCGACATAGATGATGGCAGCACAGAAGCAAAAACGGATCACGTTTGGAAACGCTGCCCTCAGGGTCAAAATTAGGATCTGAGAAGAAGTGAATCCAGTCGGTTTCTCTAGAAACACATCTGCTTTGTACACGATGCATCAGTAACAACAAAAAGGGAACTTTATGGAAGTTCTTACGTTGTATTTTTGGAAAAAACAAAAGTACAGAATGACACCAAACCAGACAAGCATCGTGGCTGATCCCAGCAAGATACTGCAAACATCATAGCTGGTCAGAAACTGCAAAAATAAAATATAGGAAAAAAATTACAAGACATAATTACAAAGTTTAAGCTCATAACATAAAAAAAATTATCAAACCTTTGTTTGTATTCCTATTTTCAGTGCCGACCCTGCGATGTTCAACGTGTCGATGACGATAAATATATACCAGCCATTGACAAACTCCATGCACTCTGACCACGTCACAATCTTGTTGTAGTAAGCGTGGAAGAAAATGTTGAACTCCTGCAAACAATCAAAAATAAAATAGTGCAGCGTGAAACACAAAAGCACAACAAAATAGTTCACATAGTTGTCAAAATGCACAGTTTTCTTTCTGAGCTCATGCTCTTTATCTGGTCAGAAAGGTTTAAACTGAACATGGCTGGTATTTGAGCACAAACATTTGCAAAAGCTAATGCATGTACTATGGAAGCAAAAAGATTGGTAACAACAAAACTGCAAAAGACAAGAATGCAAACCAAAATAATAAGTGTTTCATGAGTTTGCTAATGAAAATCTGACTTATGAGGTAAATTCACAGCTGATACATATTGTAACAACAATGCAATTCTGAAAAGTTGTGCACAACTTCTGCAACAACTTAAATGAACGTGAAATTATCAAAAAGTTTTTAAAAAAAAGTTTCAGGCAATAAAAACAAGTTTAAATGGGGACAAAACAACCACAAAAATTTGATAGAGACAGATGGAGTTATATTACAATAAATGCAAAACACTGAAATATTTAAACCCTAAGTGAATTAAGAGTAGAGATGTTGTGATCGATCAGCCACAAATCATTATTGGATGAGTTCCATGAAAATGTATATTGTATACCGATCAATTGAACAAAGTTAAGTCAGGTCTTCTATACGGTTTCTTAAAGAAACCAAACCGAAACAAATCAAGAACCCGTCCAGAGAACCTGAATGAACTTTGTTGGATTTATTACCTGATTACTGAGCAAGAACTTTGATATACCGATCAATGCCTTTCAGTTCCGATCACAAAAACTGATCACCTGATTATTTCTTTCTTCTTTCTTCTTCTTCTTCTTCTTCCGGCTTTTTCCTTTTCAGGGGTCGCCACAGCGAGTCATCCTCCTCCACCTCACTCTGTCCTCTGCATCCTCTGTCCTCACTCCAACTACCTTCATGTCCTCTCTAACTGCATCCATATATCTCCTCTTTGGCCTTCCTCTTTGTCTTTTTCCTGGCAGCTGCATTTCTAACATCCTTCTACCAATATACCCACTGTCCCTCCTCTGGACATGTCCAAACCATCTCAGTCTGGCCTCCCTAACTTTATCTCCCAGTTGTTCAACATGTGCTGTACCTCTGATGATCTCATTCCTGATCTTATCCATCCTTGTCACTCCTAAGGAGAACCTCAGCATCTTCATTTCTGCCACTTCCAGTTCTTTCTCCTGTCTTTTTGTCAATGACACTGTCTCCAGACCATACAACATAGCTGGTCTCACCACTGTCTTGTAAACTTTTCCTTTGACCTTTGCTGACACCTTTTTGTCACAAATCACTCCTGAAACTTTTCTCCATCCGCTCCATCCTGCCTGGACTCTCTTCTTCACCTCTTTACCACATTCCCCATTTTCCTGGACAGTGGACCCCAAGTACTTGAAGTCCTGCACCTTTGTGACCTCTGCTCCTTGTAGCCTCACTGTTCCACTGGCCTCCCTCTCATTCACACACATGTACTCTGTCTTACTACGGCTGACTTTCATTCCTCTTCTTTCAAGTGCATACCTCCACCTCTCCAAGTTCTCTTCCACCTGTTCCCTGTTCCCTGTTCTCACCACATATCACAATGTCATCTGCAAACATCATAGTCCATGGGGATTCCTGCCTGACCTCATCTGTTAGTCGGTCCATCACCAGAGCAAACAAGAAGGGGCTCAGAGCCGATCCTTGATGCACTCCCACCTCCACCTTGAAGCTATCTGTCACTCCTACAGCACATCTCACCACTGTCCTGCTGTCTTCATACATGTCCTGTACCAGTCTAACATACTTTTCTGCCACTCCAGATTTCCTCATGCAATACCACACCTCCTCTCTTGGCACCCTGTCATTTGCTTTTTCTAAATCCACAAACACACACCAAGATAAGACCATACACATCATTAATAAACTTTTTGTTTCTCAACATGACAACCTGTGGAAACAAAATAAATGGATTCAATAAGATCTTTTTACATAGAGTTTATAGTCAGCTTAATCCTGTGGCTACTATACTGTTTCTTTTTTTACCTTTATATTTTTGCTATTTTTGGTTGTAACTGGGACGTTGAGTACAAAGTTTTGTTTCACGTGATGCAAATGACAGTGTATAGGTCGCACCTGTGTATAGGTCGCATTGTCCAATTATCACCAATAGATTGGAAAAATCCCTAGATAAGTCGCACTGGTGTATAGGTCGCACCTACGTTTAGCTCTGCTGCAAATGTCTTCCACAGGAGCGCACAGCAAGTCTTTTAAGAAGATTAACACTTAAAAACAATTATTTGTTTGATAAAAATTATAGCAAATATATGTCTGAGCTGAACTTTTCCTTAATAAATGAATGTAATTGTGAAATGAGCTGGATTTAGAAATTTGTTTCAACGAAAGTGATAAGCCATATATAGGTCGCACCCGAGTACTGTATAGGTCTCAGGCCTTGAAAAAAAAAAAAAAACATACAAAGGTGCAACCAATACACCGGAAAATACGGTAAATTCACATCCACCACACTGCTTCACAGTCAGTTCGGAGGTGGCTTTGCTGTTTATTTTGTGGGACTGCGCATTATGGCTGATTCTGTTCAAAGTCTTCAAGGTTTCTTTAAATTCTGTCTTGCAAATATATTGTTTGATGGGATTTGTCCCCACTTGTAAACTTTCCAAACAAACTAAACTGGATAGGACTTAAATGCCTTCTCAGATGATCAAGGAACATTTGCTTTTTTCTAGATCACAAATTAATGGTTTTCTCCTTGGCATCATGTCAAACACTGGAATTTGCCGAAACTGATGCATTGAAATAGTAAATGTGCTTATTGAAGACGCTCTCTTTACACTACAATCTGTGCCTTCATTTACCCATTCACACAACACTCTACTAGATCCATCGAGACCAATCAGAGCTTTACATCACATTCATACACCGATGGGACAAACATCAGAGGCAATGAGGGTTTCAGTGCCCAGGGACCCTTTGGCATGTGACTGCTGGTGGAATCAAACCCCCAACTCTCCCAATGAAGGACAACTGCTCTAACCACTCAGTCACAGCTGCCCATTTACAAACCTGCTCACACATACCAACAATCAGGTACTCAATATCTGAATCATAGCAATTGGCTGTCGTTTATTTTTTAAATGACATTATGTGGCCAAATTTTTAAATTATACATATTGTTTTTATAATTGTACCAAAAGTGACAGAAAAATAAATTTTGTGATATTAAGTTGTTGTTACTTATTGTGGCTCAACTAAACTGGACTTTTAATAGATTTTTTTACACTCTGCTTTAGCAAACAGGCTTGGTTTACAGTACCCGTACTGTAGTTTGGTTTAGCTTAATAAGGACATGGTGTAAATTTTAGGCATATGTTTGAGGTTTATCCAGATTTTTGGCCTCTAAGAACCAGAAAATTTAATACCATTTGCTAAAACGTGAACTTTGAGCTTAAAAAAACCCAAAACTTTTTCAAAAAATATTTATGTCTATTATCAAACCCTCCACACACTTACTCATTGATAAGGCACTTTGACCATCTGATGAGGACAACCTCCTGCGATCTGCAAAGGGAGTCACGTTTAAAAACTGATTCTTGAACCAAGCGGCACGCTCTTCCTCAAACGCCCTTTTCTGTGGAATACAAAATGCCAAGAATAAAAACTTACAGCACTCACTGACTGCACGCACGTTGAAATAATCTACAGTATCGCATCAGAAGAAGAGAATACCTCTCGGCCCAGACGAATAGCAGCTTCTGTGAAGTTCTTCCTCTCTTTATCAAAGTTTCTCTTCTGCTCCTCAAAGAGCCTCCACTCCTCTTTGAGACGCTCCTTCTCCTCTAGTGTGTAGCAGTCATAAAGAAAAGCTGCTGTCTCTTCATCAAATGACGTGTTGTATTGTTGCTGGGGCAAAAAATAAAATACTGGTAATTACCCTTCAACTGTAAATACAGTAAGCCATTCTTTGTAAATAACTTGCAGTCATGCGTCTAATGCAGAAGTTTCATTCATCTCTTTATCTGTACTCATCAAGATGTTGGTACAAGACTTAGCTAAGTATATTTAAAGGGATTGCGACATGATGTTGGAAATTTGCATATTTGTCACAACATATATATATCTTATATCATTCAGCTCTGTTAGTTTTTGCAAAATAAATTATAAATATATTAAAATTTTATTCCAATTTATGGTAATTTTTTCTCTGGGACACGCCCCTAGAAATCTGAGAATTTATGCAAAACTTCATGTGACGTACACGTGGGCACTGGGCATAAGGCGGAGCCTGCCTTGCCCGTTTGTTTGGTGTGTTAATCGGACATACAGATTCATTTCCTGAAAGATCGCCTCTTTTTTTTGGTGTAACTTGAAAAATGCCGTCACGTTGTAGCGCATTTGGGTGTTCTAATATCAGCAGTGAACAAGTGAGCCTTCACAAATTCCCAAAAGATGAGAAACTTTGCCTAGAATGGAAGTACAGAGAACTTGTGACCGATGGGTTCCTACTGAGAGTCCTATGTCTGCAGCGACCATCTTACTGCCTATCAGGTAACATCTGTAATTTCTTTTTATTCATGGAGGGTTTATTAATGAGAGTTTTGGATGATTTACAGTCTTAAAATGATATATCTCCGACGTGAACCGGACTGTCGGACGTTAGCTGCTAAGAAAATTAGCCTAGATACCGAGTCAACACGAAGCGCTATTTATGTATTTTTAAATTATGTCGGCGCGATCAGGTAACATCTGTAGTTTGTTTTTATTCGGGGAGAGTCTATTAATGAGAGTTTTGGATGATTTACAGTCTTAAAATGATATATTTCAGATGCAACCTGGACCGTGTAAACAGATAGCTGCTATCAATATTAGCCTAGATACCAGTCAACACGGAGTGCTATTTATGTATTTTTAAATTATGTCGGCGCGATCAAGTAACATCAGTATGTGTTTTTATTCATGGAGGGTTTATTAATGAGAGCTTTGGATGATTTACTGTCTTAAAATGATAGATCTCAAACGCAATCGGACATGCTCAAAGCCACGAAGCTCCCTGCACGTTTTTTCAAAGCTGAATCGTAAAAGTTAATAAGTTTTCCATTAATAGAGTATACAATAAAATGATTTGAGCAAGATTAAAACTTCTACTGCTTATATTGACCTTCCAAAGCAGCGGCTCCCCACGGGTACGTCAAATGACAGTTTTGCGGAAGTGCGCAGAATTTTAGGGGCGTGTCCCAAAGAAATAACTACCATAACTTGGAATGAAATTTTAATATATTTATAATTTATTTTGATAAAACGAACAGAGATGAATGATATAAGATATATATGTTGTGACAAATATGCAAATGAAATTTCCAACATCATGTCACAATCCCTTTAAACTGAAATCATTTTATAAAAAGCAGCAGATTCTGACCTGGAGGAGCAGCTGCTGTGCATGAATGAAGTCTTTGCACTGCTGGACTTCACTCCTCATCCTCTCCATATCGTCTTCATGAGTTTCTAAAGGTATCATCCCTTTGCTGCACTCCATCTGATTCTGAGCTTGAGAGGCTGAGCAAACAAAAAACAGAGGTCTTTGTTTTTGTTTTGCCAAAATAAAGTTTAAAACATATTTAAGTGAATCTGTTTGCAGTGAGACTGAGCATCAGCGTGAACCTTGGTTATCTAATTTCTCCACAAGGTTCTTCAGTTTCCTCCACTCCTGACGGATGCTATTGATGAGCTGCTCCCTTGCAGGCTCACAAGAAGACTGGTCCAGAGTTTCCCTGCTAGAGTCCCCTGTCTTCTCATCTCCGTCTGACTCCACCTAAAGTAAAAAAATTAAAAAAACATGTTTATATAAACTTAGCTCAATATGTAAGAAACATATTAGCTTCTCTCCAATGGCTCCCTGTCAAATTCAGAATATAATTCAAAATCTTACTTCTGACCTACAAAGCCCTCAACAACCTAGCTCCATCTTATATTACAGATCGTATTGTTCAATATTTTCCAAACAGAGCACTTTGCTCTCAGACTGCGGGTTATCTCGTGGTTCCTAGAGTTTCCAAGAGCAGAATGGGAGGAAGATCTTCCAGTTATCAGGCTCCTCTCTTGTGGAACTAACTTCCAGTTTCTGTCCATGAGGCCGACACATTGTCCAGTTTTAAGACTGGGATTAAGACTTTCCTTTTTGATAAATCCTATAGTAAGGGTTGGCTTGTTATGCTGCCATAGGCTTAGACTACTAGAGGACAAATTGACCTCAATAAATGAAGTGTTAAAATTAAATAATTTTCATTTGATATTATTTCTATTTTAACATGTGATTCTGGACCTGCAATTGTGTATCTGTTCCTCTCAAACCCAGCCGGTCGAAGCAGATGGTCGCTTGTCCCGAGTCTGGTTCTGCTAAAGGTTTCTTCCTCATGGAGTTTTTCCTTTCCACTGTTGCCTTCATGTTTGCTCAAGATGAGTGTACGATGGAGTTAAATTCAAAGCAGTCTGCTCCTCAGATAAATAATGTTAAATTATAATATATTATTATTTACCTGTACATATACAGCTAACCCCCGAGTTAAGTACGAGTTCCGGACCTAAGAACCGTTCGCAGCTCGATCTGTTCGCAGGTCGGTCCGTTTGTCCACTCGTCACTCGGGGATGTCCTGTTTTTTTTTTTTTTTTGTGGTACCAAGTGCTGTACTTCGCCTATCCTAACACACCTAACACAGTGTAATTAATTAATACAGTACAGTAATAAAAATATAAATTAAATAAAAATATAATTTCTTACTTTGAGGTGGTCAAAGCCGCTGCTGCGTCCCGTGTTAGCTTCTGGAGCTAGCCAGGCCGGAGGTGTTCGCGCGGCGGCCTGACACGATCGGCGATAAATCCGCGGCTGCCTGAGACATCCACAGAGTTCACAGAGACGTTTCCAGCTAGTAATTAATCCAAATGAGGCGATCCTGGTCACCAGTCTTCAAAGGCCTGCTCCCGGCCGCTGGCCCGTGACTGAACCTAAAATGGCGTCCGGTGTTCTACTGTAACTTGTGACCGTGTAAACTGGAGACCTTCAAAGGCCCCCGTGACTGGACCTAAGATGGCGTCCGGTGTTCTACTTTAACTTGTGACCATCTAAACTGGAGACCTTCTTGCTGCGCAAGATTGTGCAATCATGACAAAAATGATCAAAAATGATCATTTTTATCATAATTATTATTTATAAAGCCTTTAAAACAACCACAGCTGCAACAAAGTGCTGTACACATGAAATTAAGAACATTTAAACACACAAAAAAAAAATATATATATTTTTTTTAATACAGTAATTTCATATTTTTATTAAATATGATACGTTCGTAGGTAAGCCAGCCACTAGGGAGCACAAGCCAGTGTATCTCTTGTGCCGGTCCCAAGCCCGGGTAAATGGTGAGGGTTGTGTCAGGAATGGCATCCGATGTAAAACACTTGCCAAAACCATAATGCGAGTTCATCAAAGTGAAACCATACCGGATCGGTCGAGGCCCGGGTTAACAACGTCCGCCACCGGTGCTGTTGACAAACAGGGTGCCGGCGGAAATTGTACTACTGTTAGTCGAAGACGCCGAGGAGGAAAACGTGTCAGGAGACAGAGGGAGAGGAGGAAAGTGAAGAATGTAGGACTGAGGGTTGCAACTCTAAATGTGGGGACAATGACAGGCAAAGGTAGAGAGCTGGCTGACATGATGCAGAGAAGAAAGGTAGATGTTTTATGTGTCCAAGAGACCAAGTGGAAGGGCAGCAAGGCTCGCAGTATTGGAGCAGGGTTCAAACTGTTTTACCATGGTGTGGATAGAAAGAGAAATGGAGTAGGGGTGGTCCTGAAGGAGGAGTTGGCAAAGAATGTAGTAGAGGTGAAGAGAGTGTCAGATAGGGTGATGTGTCTAAAGGTAGAAGTAGAAGGTCTGATGCTAAACATAGTAAGTGGTTATGCTCCACAGGTTGGATGTGATGGGGAGGAGAAAGATAAATTTTGGAAAGATTTGGATGAAGTGATAGAGAGTATTCCCAGGGAGGAAAGAGTGGTGATTGGAGCAGACCTGAATGGACATGTTGGTGAAGGAAACAGAGGGGATGAGGAAGTGATGGGTAGGTTTGGTGTCAAGGAAAGAAACCAGGAAGGACAGATGGTGGTGGATTTTGCCAAGAGAATGGAAATGGCTATAGTCAATACCTATTTCCAAAAGAGGGAGGAACATAGAGTGACCTATAAGAGTGGAGGAAGGAGTACACAGGTCGACTACATTCTGTGTAGAAGAGGAAACCTGAGAGAGATTGGAGACTGTAAGGTTGTAGCAGGGGAGAGCGTGGCCAGACAGCATCGGATGGTTGTGTGTAGAATGACTGTTGTTGCGAAGAAGAGAAAAAGAGTAAAACCAGAGAAGAAGACCAAATGGTGGAAGCTAAAGAAGGAAGAATGTTGTGAGAAATTCAGAGACGAGCTGTTAAAGGCTCTGGGTGGTAAGAAAGAGCTTCCAAGTGACTGGGCTACTACAGCAACAGTAATTAGAGAGACAGGTAGGAAGGTACTTGGTGTGTCATCTGGACAGAGAATGGATGATAAGGAAACCTGGTGGTGGAATAGTGAAGTGCAGGACGCCATTCAAAGAAAGAGATTAGCCAAGAAGAAATATGACTGTGAGAGGACTGAAGAGCGGAGACAGGAATATAAGGAGATGGGACATAGAGCAAAGAGGGAAGTAGCTAAGGCAAAGCAGAGGGCGTACAATGAGTTATATGGGAGACTGGACACTAAAGAGGGCGAGAAGGACTTGTACCGATTGGCAAGACAGAGGGATCAGGCTGGAAAGGATGTGCAGCAGGTTAGGCTTATTAAAGATGGGAATGGGAATGTTCTAACAAGTGAGGAGAGTGTGATGGGAAGATGGAAGGATTACTTTGAGGAGCTAATGAATGAAGAGAATGAAAGAGAAAGAAGAGTGGAGGTAATAGAAACTGTGGACCAGGAAGTGGGAAAGATTAGTGAGGGTGAAGTCCGGAAAGCTCTGAAAAGAATGAAGAAGGGGAAGGCAGTAGGACCTGATGACATACCAGTGGAGGTTTGGAAATGTCTTGGAGAGATGGCAGTGAGGTTTTTGACTCAAATATTTAATGGAATATTTGAGGGTGAGAAAATGCCTGAAGAATGGAGAAGAAGTGTGCTGGTTCCCATTTTTAAGAACAAGGGTGATGTACAGAGTTGTAGCAACTACAGGGGAATTAAGTTGATGAGCCACACAATGAAGATCTGGGAGAGAGTTGTGGAAGGAAGGCTTAGACAAGAGGTGACTATCTGTGAGCAGCAGTATGGTTTCATGCCAAGAAAGAGCACCACAGATGCCATCTTTGCTTTGAGGATGTTGATAGAGAAGTACAGAGAGGGTCAGAAAGAACTCCATTGTGTGTTTGTGGATTTAGAAAAAGCATATGACAGGGTGCCAAGAGAAGAGGTGTGGTATTGCATGAGGAAATCTGGAGTGGCAGATAAGTATGTTAGACTGGTACAGGACATGTATGAGGACAGCAGGACAGTGGTGAGATGTGCTGTGGGAGTGACAGATAGCTTCAAGGTGGCGGTGGGATTGCATCAAGGATCGGCTCTGAGCCCCTTCTTGTTTGCTCTGGTGATGGACCGACTAACAGATGAGGTCAGGCAGGAATCCCCATGGACTATGATGTTTGCAGATGACATTGTGATCTGTGGTGAGAACAGGGAACAGGTGGAAGAGAACTTGGAGAGGTGGAGGTATGCACTTGAAAGAAGAGGAATGAAAGTCAGCCGTAGTAAGACAGAGTACATGTGTGTGAATGAGAGGGAGGCCAGTGGAACAGTGAGGCTACAAGGAGCAGAGGTCACAAAGGTGCAGGACTTCAAGTACTTGGGGTCCACTGTCCAGGAAAATGGGGAATGTGGTAAAGAGGTGAAAAAGAGAGTCCAGGCAGGATGGAGTGGATGGAGAAAAGTTTCAGGAGTGATTTGTGACAAAAAGGTGTCAGCAAAGGTCAAAGGAAAAGTTTACAAGACAGTGGTGAGACCAAAGTGCTTAACAAAAAACAGTGCAGTACTTAAAAAGACAGATTAAAAATCAAGAAAAACACAACATAAAAGCAAAAATAAAACCAGAAATGTCACCACATATTTAATTACTAAAAGCCAGTTTGAATAAAAAAGTCTTAAGCTTTGATTTAAAATGTTGTATGGTCTGGAGACAGTGTTATTGACAAAAAGACAGGAGAAAGAACTGGAAGTAGCAGAAATGAAGATGCTGAGGTTCTCCTTAGGAGTGACAAGGATGGATAAGATCAGGAATGAGATAATCAGAGGTACAGCACATGTTGAACAACTGGGAGATAAAGTTAGGGAGGCCAGACTGAGATGGTTTGGACATGTCCAGAGGAGGGACAGTGGGTATATTGGTAGAAGGATGTTAGAAATGCAGCTGTGTCGCGCTCCTGCCACATGGCCCACCTGGTGGGTGTTCCTTTGCCTGCGGGCGTGCTTGGGGTCCTCACTATCTGGGGTTGGGCGCTTTGGCGTTTATCGGCTCAGCCTGGTGGCTGCCTGGTGGGGCTCGTGCCCTCTGGTCCGGTCGGGTCTGGGCCTGAGGGGTGGGCATCCCCGGTGTCCGGGCCTCGGTGACCGGCCCTGGGGCTACGTCGGTGCAGCGGGCTCCGGCGGGGGCCTGTGAATTTGTCGCGGGCGACCCCGGGGGGTCATTGTATGTGGTCGCTGGTGGGGTTCGTCCGGTTCTTCCCCTTGGTAGGATCTGGGGAGTGGGCTAGTGGCTCGTCCTGTTCGGGTGGTCCTGGGGACTCTGGGCTCGGGGTCCTTCCTGGGGTCTTGGGCTTTGATCGCCCCTTCGTCTGCCTCGGGCTTTGGGGGGACGGATCTCTGATGCTTCACAGTCGCTACTAAATGTTCTATTGGAGGAACCTTATTCACTTATGCATGCTCACAACCACACACAAATGGATGCAGGGATGTATATATAGATATATGCAGATATGTAGATGGGTATATGAATGAATATAAAAGTATATGTATGTATACTATATATATATTTGTAGGTATGGGTATGTGTATTTATAGAATTCTACTGCAAGCTCATGAATATTATTAGTCTTTATGCATGTATGTTCCATTGTTGTGTTCTGTCATGTGCTTTGCAGGATTGTGGACGGAGGTTGGGTGTGTTTGCCTTGTGCTCTTTTGGTTGATAATTGTTGATTTGTTGTCTTACTTTCTCTTTTCTTTCTTTCTCTCTTAAAAAAATAAATAAAATAAAATAAATAAATAAATAAAAAATATATATA